>CAJVQC010000326.1:0-13745 GCA_910592285.1 Racocetra persica | reverse complement strand
GTTCAAGTTCAGTTCAATTTTGAACTGAACTTGAACTTGGCCAAAAGTTCAGTTCAGTTCAGTTCATAGAAACACTAGTTGGAGTATACAAGCTGTTTCAGGAAGTTTACCAATTTGAAATTGTATAGTGGCAAGCCAGAGATTCAGAAGAGCAACGTCACTTTAGAAACATTCTTCTTCGTTTACCTGATGGTGAATCTACTATCGAAGATTGGAAAGTATTTACTACACATTTTAAATGCTCGCCAAATATAATGCCAATTGAGAATGAACAATTCTCAAATGCTACATTTCTTTTGCCACAAAAAAGTGAAGTTGAAGAGATTAATATTAGCAAACTAAGATCATTAAATAATCCAATTGCTAGAATTTGTGCTGTTCATGGTGTGGTACTGATGCATCCAAAGTTGATTCAGATATTGCAAAAGGACTTGAATCCCAAATTTTGTTAGCTAAGGGTGCTTGTGTTATGCTTAGAGCGAACTTGCGTGCGAAAGTAGGATTAGTAAACAGTATGATAGGGGTGGTACATAATATACTTTTTGAAAAAGATCAGAGCCCACCTTTACTTCCTGTTGCAGTTTTTGTAAATTTGTTAATTACAGTAGTTCCACAATTATATCCACAGAAAGTAGACGAACTGTTTCAATTTCATCTATCTGATGTTCATGAGATACAAATACAGGAACTTGTTCAAGTCTGCAGATCTCTCTCAACCTTGCCTGGGCTATCACAGTTCATAAGAATCAAGGACTAACTCTAGAAAATGCATCAATAAATCTTGGAAAAAAGAAATATACCTCCGGTCTTTCTTTTGTTGCAGTGTTCCATGTCCGTACTCTAAAAGATTTTTTTTTTTTTCTATTTTCACTTGAAAGGATTCAAAAAATTAAGCACTGTAAGAGAATACAAGAACAGAAAAATAAAGAAAAATGATTAATCTCCATGATAGTTTAACATAAATGCAATGGAGCTTGAATCTATTTTATATAATGTATATATATGTAAGGTTAAAAACCAATTAGAGCAAATGCAAAAAAAAAAAAATAAAAAATACTAAGAATTATCTGATCGTGTTCTAATACTACTGATAGTATAATTTAAAAGTTTTAGAATTGGGTCTTCGAAAGTTCAAAATACTTATGCAGAGCTAAGCAAAAGTAATTATAGCAAAATTTAATTCGAACATCAAATGTTTAGTTTCAAAAATTTACTCTCCAGATTATATACTTAAAAATTAATAATTTCTGTCATAAAAAAATTAGAGCAGGTCAAAGTAATTTTGTATTTAATAATGATCTATGACTTATCCTTTACTTAATATTAAGTAATATTAAATAATTATTATATTCAATTATCTATTACGTAGATATATAAAATATATGAGACAAGTGATCAGGTGGACAAAAAGGTGTTACTATGTAATCATAAAATTAGTGTAAAATTACTTATTAATACCTATTGCAAGGTAATATTAAGTATTATTAATTAATAATATGTAACTAATTTTGCCTATCTACATTATATATAAAAAGCTGTAGCTACCAGACAAATTTTTGGCATAGATGATTCTCTATTTTGTTTGGCTTACGCCATAATCTACAAATTTTTGTCCTGCATTATTAATAGTTTATATATTTTTTGTCCTGAATTAGCTTTTTAATTTTTTTATTCCCAAAAATAGAATTTTTAGAGAACTAGGCTCACACAAATGTAATATTAGCCCAGAAATTTTTTTCACTTTATATGCTGTTGTGGTTTTATTAGTTAAATTTTGAGTAACCTAGGCCTAATTTTCTGATCATCGCTTTTATTCAATTAAAATCAAGAGATCGTTGCTCTTAGCAATCAAAATCAAGAATAGTCTATTACAAAATTTGTGCGTTAGCTAAGTTCAATTATTAAAACTACAGTTAATTTATTATAAAGTATGTATTTAGTTACTTGTTACGCACAATATTTAATATATATATATATTTATTAAATATTTTAAAAATTAAATACCGTAATCATAATCAACAATTACTAAGTTAATTTTTTAATATTAGAGACTTTTGCTTCAGACTTTTATCAGATTCTGATTTTCTAGTTTAATTTAAAATTTTCTATTAAGTTTATTTAATATTATTTATTTTTAGTATCTTTTAACTATAGTAATATCTAAAAATTTAAAATAATATTAGCCAAACTTAATATACAGAGCAAACTAGTATTAGTATTTTAAATAACTAATAACCAAATAACTAAATAAATTAATTATTAATCATTTAGTAATTTATATTTGAAATAACTAAATAATTTAACATAAAAAATTATATATATATTTGACTTTAGCTTATTAGCTAATACATAATTAGTTGTTTAATCATATAATATCAGCAATTTTAATATATATAATATATTAAATAAACAATTTATAGAAACTTGCAAATTTGCAACTTTAATATTACTTGCAATTAGCTATAAAATTACTATAATATAACTATATAGTTATCTTATAGCAGCTATAGTTTTGCATTCATGACATGTTAGCAATACACCTAATACTACTTACTACCATATTTCTACTAGTTTACTACTATTTTACTATACTTTTACTACAATTTTATTAAAATTTTTTTAATAAAATTATAGTAAAAATATAGTAAATTAGTAGTTTTATAAAAAAAATTTTAATAAAATTGTAGTAAAAGTATAGTATAATAGTAGTAAACTAGTAGAAATATAGTAGTAAGTAATAGTAGGTGTATTGCTAACATGTCACAAATGCAAAACTATAGCTACTATAAGGTAACTATATAGTTACTTTATAGTAATTTTATAGTTAATTGCAAGTAATATTAAAGTTGCAAATTTGCAAGTTTCTGTAAAGCAAATAACAATGATCTGAGATTATTTAAAGATTATTTAGTTATTATTTTGATAGTTAATTTAGTTTCTATTAAATCTAAATTAAATTCGTATTAAATTATATATAAAGCTTGTCTTGTAGCATATCTTTCAATCTGTTATTTAAGTTTTTTAACAAATCTGAATAAAAATCTCTAATTTGAATATCTAAATTTATCTTAATTTAAAGATAAATTTAGAATAGTCAGATTAAGAATCAAAGCTCTAGTTATTAGTTATTTAAAATCAAATAATTAATTATTTCTCAATACTAAAGTAAACTACAAAACTATGCAAACTAAATATATAGTAATAAATTCTATAGAATACAACAATACTTATTATTAATATCTTAGATCTCTACTAAGCTATCCTAATTTGCTAATAATACAAATATTTTTAATAGTAGTTTGTTTTATATTATTATATATTTTGCTAAAACTGCCAATTTAGCAACTTTAGAACTACTTTAAAATAGCTATAAAGTAACTATAAAGTAACTATATAGTTACTTTATAGTTATTATAGTTTTATATTTACTTTAGAGTAGCAATATATCTACTACTATTTGCTACAATATTACTACAGTCATATCTGAGTTATATCCCATATTGGGTTATATTCTAACCTGAGTTATATTACTATATTTAAGCAGAATAAATTTCTTTTTTTTATATGTTTTGATATGTTTTAATATTTCTCTCTTATTTATATCTTCAAAAATACTTTAGAAAAAAGGAGTGATATAATCTAGGTATGACTGCATAATTTTACTACAATTTTTTTAAAAAAAAAGTTTTAAAAATTTTTTTTAAAAAAAATTTTATAAAAGTTGTAGTAAAAGTACAGTAAATTTGTAGCAAAGTAGTAGTAAAATAGTAGCAAGTAGTAGTAGACGTGAACATAATACTACAAACACCGATTCTAATACTACTACAAACACTGATTCCACTACCGCCGCTACGAACATTGGTTCCAACACCATCACTACAAATAATAGTTCCATCACCACTACTACTAATAATAGTTCCACCAATACTGCTACTAATAATAGTCCTGATGCTACTGCCACTACTAATAATGGTCCTGACGCTACTGCCACTACTGCATCCTCCACCATGTCAAAGAAAAGAAAAGGAAAGCAAAAGGAGAAAACTGATAATAATAAATGCCAAAAACCTTCAGTTTCTCCTGAACCACCTACTGGTTATGAAAGAAGGTCACAAGAAATTTTGGAAGATATGAATGAAGATCTATATAAGCTGTTTCACATATGTATAATGTATATTGCCAAGTGAAAATTAGGAAGTTGTATAGAATAATCTTTTCACTTGGTGGCACATATTTAAGCAATAATAAAGCTATCAGATTAATTAATATTTATTTCAATGTGTAGGATAAAGTGCTTCAAATATTGGATGGCCTTGATGATACTTTATATTTGAATTATACCAAAATATGGAGGCAAATATATTGTCATGTGACCAAGAATATTATGCCTACAATTGACAAGGCTTTGGAGTTAAATTTTAGATATAAAAAGAGCGAATTAAATTATGTCCTCAAAAACCTTTACCAACATCAACGTGAAAAATGGATGATTAATTTGGATCCTATTAAATCGGCTTCCGACAAAAAATGAAAGGAATAAACGAAAGTCACCAAGAAATAAGAATAACATCTTCAATTACTTATTATAAAACTATAGAAACCTTGTAAGATATATAAAACATATTATATTGGTGTTTTACTAATATTTTACTAGTATTGTTATAAGCATGAATAATACAAATATAATATGTTTTATAAGATTTCTATAGTTTTATAATAAGTATTGAATAGACCAATAATATTTTTTTGATCAACCGATATTGCTAATAAATAATCTACTAAACTATAGAAAAAAGGAAGAAGGATCTGTGGCATTAGTCATTTGTTTAGCATAGAAGATAGAAATCTTAAGGACCTTGCTTCTTCTATGAGTTAGAAGGATTTTCAGGCAGATATTAAAGAAGTTATAAATGATGGCAACTACCATTTGGATGAAAAATCAGAAACTAATTATGAAAGAGCACAATTGGAACGTCAGCTAAAAATTCGCCCCAAATCGAAATCGAAAGGAAAAGATGATTATCATATATTTCGCGTTTATGATAAGCCATAGAGATCCAGAAGGGTAAATAATTGTTATAATTATTATTATATATTATATTATTTTACAATTCTTTGTTCTATGTAAATCAGGTTAAAAAAAATTTGCAGCTAGCTGATCGAGTAGGAGAAAATGTCTCAAAAATAAAATGTACCAGAAAACGGTAGTATAATGATGAAAGATGGTTTGATAAATCCAAACTACTGCTAGAAAATCCTCCCGTCTGGACTATTTCAACTTCGTATTATTCTGAAGAAGATGATGAAGATGATTATGATGGTGATAATGACGATGTGGATGAATTGGAATTGAATATGAAGATGATGATAATGCTGCCACAAGTGGCAGTGGTACTGCTAAAAATAGTAAAAAATCTAAAGAAGATGCCAGTAGTTCTTACGAAGGGAATGAAAAATGTTGATTTAGATATTCACCTTATTAGCAACATAGTTTATAAAAACAATATATAGAATTATATTTGTATTTTATATTAGTACTATATTGCATTTGTCAGTTCGATAGTTAATATTTCCATATGTATTATTGCTTTTAGCATAGCGATATAATTATTAGTATTAATACTACAAACATATTTAGATCAAATTTCTTTTAATCTTAGAGCTAACAAAACTCCACTATTTATAGATACATCAGAAACTCTTGAATGTACTTGGCACAAAATACAAACTAGCATTATTAATGCTGCTCTTCAACATATCCTTAACAAAAAATTTGCAGTACAAAATTTTCAACATGTTTACTCACCCAAAGCATCACTATTACATCAACATTTTAAAAAGCTTGGTAATATTATTCGGCAAATTAAAGTATTACTCAAAAACAATCTACCTATATCTACTCAGCACAACTCTACTATTAACCAGATTAATAGTACCCATCAACTAAATATTCTATGCTTACCAGTGAATATATCCTTCTTGCAGACTGGTTTAATGTTTGTAATGATGAATGGAAAGCACTATACTATGCTCACAATATTAAAAATATTAAAGAAATTTGACAACAAATCAATAACAATATTTTAAAAGATGTGATAAACTTCTATCTAACCCCAAATCTATGATTAATAGTATATTAAATCATCATAAAGACTCTGTTAGATTTGATAACATTAAAACAGAAGATGATATTATTATAGATATACAAGAAATTAAACTACATATCTAACAACACTTTGACAAATGGACAGATTATCAAAATATTAACCAACAAATATTTAGCTCTACATAGCAAAATGAATATAGACCCAAAAACAATATCCAAAATGAATGGTATAATAGTACTCTTAATGAATTCTCTTTAAAAGAAGTTTTTACTACTCTATTACAACTTCTTAACACAAAGCGTGTGGCCCCTCTGGAATTAGCTACAAAATGCTTAAACATGCTGGCCTCCCCTTTCTTCAGGCAATTACTGCTTTATTTAACAGATGTATCATCTCTGACTCAATTCTTAAACAATAAAAAAAGGAAGAATATTTCTAATTTCCAAAAAACCTATTTTTGATGGTGACTTATCTAACACCAGACCTATCAGCCTTTTAAAACATAGCAAAAAACTATATACCAAACTTCTAACCAATCGTTTAAACCATATATTTACCAAATACCCATATCACTCTTCCAGACAACTGTACTGCAATTTCTATTCATATACTCAACAATATAATCAAAGAAGCTTCTTGTAATTCAAAAAAGCTTTGGCTTCTATCTTAGGATATAAGCAAAGCTTATGACTCAGTTAATATTGACCTATTTAAGCTATCTCTTTAACATATAAATATGCCATCTAAACTTATTACTATACTCACCAACCTTCTATTAAATCGCTACAATAAAGTTATCACTAATCTTGAACTCACCAATTCATATACAGTCAAAAATGATATAGACCAAGGAGAAACTATTACTCCTCTTTTTTAGATAATTTATTATGACCCTCTCATTCATAGAATTTCTTCACATTTTACTGGATATACACTATCCACCTCATGGTTAACTATACTCAATCCATATTTATACAATATTTGAAATATTTAGGATATTCAATTACAGCACCATATAACCAATTTTCTTCAACATATCAACAATCCTCACTTTTTAGAAACAACTACTTGTATCAAATTACAGTAACTACAAAATAACTTGTGGTCAACCATTAATATACTTCAACACCTACAACCTATAATAGATGGTCCAAACAGATCTATACTTAACTTTAAAATTATCCAGCTTCTTATACATCTCAAATTATCTGTGATAGCAAATTCTAATATCCTATGGCCTCATACAATTTAATACAACTTACAACTACTAGAAAAGATACTTATAATAAACCCCAAGTATACAACTTTTAAGTGTCAACTTAGAAAACTTAAGCTACTTTATCTCAAACAATTATACATGCTGATAGTACTACACTATTAAAATGAAAACATCTTTCTCCTAGACTTTTATATCTACCAAAAGGAAAAGAACCTCTATAGTTCTAAACACTCAAAAGTATAGTTCTTAAAAACACATATCAACGCTCTCTACATACACAGTTTCAATAACAGGGTATTAGTATTTTTGCTTATAATATCTACAACATGCCAAAAAAATCTAAACCATGGCTATTTTCTTTTAATGATAATAAAATTATCATTGGCAAAATCTATACACACCTTACAGACTCTAACATAATTTCTATTACCCGCTGGCAAACAAATATTAATACTGATAACGCTAAGTACTACCCACTTCTAACAATCAACTGCAACCCATGCCCTGGTTGCTATCTCAACTCTAACAGAATAACTTTAGCCTGTACAATCAATAGATCAGCTATCACATCTATACAATTTTTTGGCAGAACCTTTTCTAATTCTTTTAAATTTAATGCCAACTATATAGATCTTATCTTTTCTACAGCTATTAAATATCCAATTCCACCTTCTTCACCTTATATACTACTATATATTTCTATTTCTCACTCAGCTATATCAAAAATCTTTTACTCTAGTAATAAAACAGACAAACTAATTAAAATTTCATTATCAAACTCTACTCAAAATACTTTTAACTTTTATACGGATAGATCAGTTATTAATATTGGTACCAACCAGTGCTCTATAGGTATAGGTTGGGCTCAAATAGATGATAACAACTAAATAATTTATAAATTCTCAGCCAAAATCTATTTTTGGCCAGCTTCATATAAAGCTAAACTCTTTTCTATTTTATCTGCTATCTCAACTATCCCTCGCAATTTCCTTATTAATATCTATACAAACTCCCAATCTATTATTTTCAAATTTATTAAACTTATTTTCACTACTATCAAACCCAACAAGCTTTTAAAATTTAATTCATAGCTCTTGTGGCATATGCTTCTTAACCTAATTCAATCTTTTAAACTATATTTTATTTTTCATAAAGTTCAGGCTCATACCGATAATACTTTTAACAACCTAGCTGATTTGTTAGCTAAACAACATATATCTGAAACATCATTATATTTTAATCATACTAATATCTACAACCCATTTTATACCTTGCAATAGAAAGAGAATTAGTTTCTTGCTGAATATTCTACTAGATATTTTATCAAAACAATTTGTAAAGCATATATTCTAGCAATGAGTTATCTCAAAAACACAACAATGAATAGTCTTCACTTAACAGACAAATAGACTGGAAATCTACATGGCTCTATTTTAATCACAACCAAAAAGTTACAACACATTTCACAAACTTTAAGCTTAATCAACTCAAATCCTTTAAAATTAAAACTCTTCTTAATGAACTTCCTATATACTCACTCTACTACTCAATTTATCCCAATATTTTTTAATAATAACTGCTTTCACTGTGGTTCTCAGGACTCTCCATCATATTGGCGTACTTGTGCCAACCCTACTCTACTTAATTAAATAATTCTATCTATTATTACAGATTGTCTACACTTAGCAAAACTAGATATAACCAACAATAAATTAGAAGAACTAATCCAAAAAGTTTACAAACATGAGGCATTCCACAATATAGCTCTTTAAACTTACTCTTACTATATTGAGCCCACCTTTAAAGGCCTAATTCCTCTATTTCTAATCTAAACATTGCAAAACTACAATACTTCTTACAAAATAGTATTAAATATTATAATTAATCTACTGTTTAAGATTAATGAACAACTGTACAAACAGTTATGGAAACTATACTATTCAAACTTTGCTAACTAGAAAAAACAACAACACTTATCTTATCTGTATAACAAACCAAACATTACTCAGTATACTACTATCTCAGATCTAGAAGATCTCAATTTAGATCCAAACTCTAAAAATATTAACTGTACACAGAAAACATATACATACTCTTGTCTATGTAAATCTCCAGATCAACTTCATTCACGCACAGGAACCTGCCCACTAGTTGGTCAGGCCAGAAAGAAAATTAACACTTAGTTCTATTATTGGGCCAAATATAGTATTTCTTTAAATTATATTTTAACTATAGTAACCTAGGTGAGTCTTTGACCACTCTAGTAGGTTTAGGTCGCAGATAAATTTTTCTCTGTCTGAGCTCTTATTTTTGATGTAATTTTTATTTTTATTTGTACAAATAGTAGTAGCTTTGTAAATCTTTATATTTAGTGGTTTAATAGTTAGCCCTGACTACAAGTGGAAGCCTCGACAACTGCACTGTAGTAATTTATTTTGTTACTATTAAAAAATTATTACTAATAAAAATATAAGCAAGGCCTCACCTTAAAACAAAAAAAAAAATAATAATAAATATATCAATAAACTTTATATCAAACTTTTAACAAACTGTTTAAAAAGTATTCTTATTTAATACTATATTTTTTTACTTTTTTTTTACTTCAGTGATCTTTTCTTTATTTTTTAAATTGGTAGCAACTTACAACAAGATGTCTTAGTTAGCTAAATCTATATTATCTATCAAAAACCTTATATGCCTATACAAATAAAGAATCTCTCAATCTGTTTTATTATCATAGCAAAATTATAGTAAACAAAAATTAAGCACTAGAGTATAATCCAAAAGTAACCTATCTAAATGAATATTTTTCTTCTTCCAGAATCCTCAACTTATTGAGAATATGAGCTTAGATATCAAAAAATAGGTTTCATTAACTTTGTCAAAATTACTATTCTATAATAGAGTACCACCAATCTGATGATCTTTTTTATAGAGAAATAAAAAAGAAAAAAAAGATAAGTATAGAGCAAAAAAGTGGTAAATAAAAAAACAAATATACAAAAAACATGACCAAATTATAAAAAAATTTAAAAGACTATTCTAAAATTTAAGAGAACTTGTCTACAGATATAAAAACTTGCTAACTAGATAAAAAACTATCTACATAGTCATAGAAATCTATATATAGAGCTATTTAACAAAGGAAACTACAATGTACTATAACTTGTACTAAGGGTTAAAAATTATATGCCTATGATTTCAGAATCTTATATATCTTATATTACTGCTCTGTTGCTAACTCTAATATTAAATCTAACTCAGGTTCTAGAACAACTGATTTTAAAGCCTCATCACATGATCATTAGTTTTAATTTTAGCCTCAAAACTTTTTTCTTATACATGTTTGTTGTTTTTTTATTTATTATATTACAACTCAAAACTTTTTGAGAATGAAAGTAGTAAACAATGCTAATTCTTTGCTAATTTTTTGAGAGGTAACCAAATTATTTACCTTTGTTAAAAATTCAAAGAAAGCCCAAGAATAATTTAATTTTATAAGATTCTAAATTTAGAGTATTGCCTTTTCAATTTATTTGTTTCATTTTTTTTTTTTTTAAATATAGATTCTATTTTTATAGTATTTTCAAAATATCTTTTTGGTTTGGATGCTAAATATATAATGAGAGTTAATTTAGAAAACAAGCTTGACCTCTTTGAAAACTAGCTAAGCTACTCATATCTCAGTATATCATATTTATAGTCTTTGTCAACAATACTCTATTACTAGAGATAAAAGTTTACTAGAATTTCAGACTTCAACTTTTTATCTTGTATTTGGTAAAAATTTTGTTCAAATGATCATTAGAGAGAATTTAGTTTATTTTATTTATTTTAGATAACTATATTTTTTACTATATAACTATATTGCTTTATCTAAAAATAGTATTACTATTTCTATCTATATTCTTAACAATATTATTAAAAAACTTTTTGTAATTTCAAGCAACTTTGCTTATATCTCAAAATATGAGTACAATATATAACTTTATTAATTTAAAACTTTTTAAAGATCTTTTATATAAATTAATATACTTTTAAGCTTATATATATTTTTTTAATTTATTAACAGATTATTATAACAGAGTTATTACTAATTTATATTTTGTTAAATAGAATAGATCAAGAGAAGATAATAACATCTCACTTCTGTAAATCTACTATAATTTTCTTATTAGTAAAATTGCAACTTAATTAATATGCTATATATTAGCAACTTTATAGAAAACTTGTCTATATCTATAATATTAAAAAATTTAAATATCTATTTCAGTACTTATCTATATAAATAATATTCTTTGGATTGCTAAATTTAAAAAACTTTAATTAATTACTTGAAATGCAATATTATTTTATTAAATAATAAATATTCAAATCAATCCTATTAAATTAATATTTATTTGCAACTAATTTATAAACTCTATTTTGTTTTGTAATAATTTACTTAATTTAATATTCTGCAACTAGCCCTTTAAGTTTTTAGAGTGTTAATAGTTTAAATAGTATATAGTAAATATACTATATAAAATATAATATAGAAATTATAGTATATAGTAAGAATAAAGTTAAATATATTAGTTAGAAATATGTATCTATAGATAAAATAGTTTTAAATCAGAATTTTACATAATTTATAATTATAATACAGTTATCTTTCTATATAATCACATAGTAAATTTTTTAAAATATATTTATATAGAGGTTGTACTTATATAAAGATTTTTTTTTTATAAATTTAATCATAGTTTAGCCTAAATATAAATATAATTACATATGATATGATTATATAAGAGGTAAAAATATAGAGAGATGACTATATAAATAAAAAAATTATATAAAAAATACTATTATTCAAAAAAATAAAAAATAAAAAAATATTTGTAACTTAAATTTGCTTATGAAATTATCTTTTGTAATTTAATAAAAAAAATTTTTGCAAAACTTTAATATAGAAATGATCTTTACTAATACTCTACTTTAAATCTATTTTAGTATTAATCTTCTTAAACTAATATATAATTAATTTGCTATAATCTCATATTATATAAATCTTATAGAGTATATTTTAATATATATGCACAAAAAATAAAATTCTAAAATAAAATAATATTAAATTAAAGTTTAAAAATTTTAACTATTATATTTTTTAAAAAATGTTTTTTATATATTCATATAGTTATGCATCTCTATATAATTAGCCAATAAAACTAGTGATCATTATTTTGATAATTATTATTTTTTTGCTAATTGTTTTTGCTTCACTTTTGTTTTGTTGCTTTTGTGCTTTGCCACCTTTGCTTCTACTATTACTTTTACTTTGCTGCTTTTACTTTATTTTACCTTGTTGTTTTTGCTTTGTTTTCACTTTGTTGCTTTTACTTTGCTGCTTTTATTTTGTTGCTTTGCTTTGCTACTTTTGTTTTGCCATTTTATTTTGCTATTTTTATTTTACTACTTTGTTTTGCTACTTTTTGCTTTATTGCTTTTGCTTTTGCTTTTTAGTTTACCTTTTTTTACTTTTTTTTCTATTTTTTTACTATTCTTTTTTATTTATTTTTTTTATTTATTTTTTTTATTTACTTTTTTTTATTTACCTTTTTTTATTTATTTTTTTTATTTACTTTTTTTGTTTTACTATTTTTTGTTTCTTTTTTTATTTTCTTTTTTTTTATTTTTTTATTTTTTCTCTTTTTTCATTTTTTTCTTTTTATTTTTTTCTTTTTAGTTTTTTTTCTTTCTTTGCTTCTTTTTTTATTTCTTTTTTTGTTTCTTGTATTTCTTTTGTTTTGAATTAAACTAATATGCTTTTTTTTCTAGATTAAATTTAGTCATCTTTATAAGTTACATTCAGTGCTATTGTCACTAGTGCTCTATTTGGTGTGTTGGTCTTTTTGTATATATTCATTCTCTTTGATATATTTTTGTTCTTTCAGTATTTGTTTTTTTAGTATATATTCCTTTTGGTATTTGTTCTTTTGGTGTTTGTTTCTTATCAGTATTTATTCTTTTTGGTGCTTATTTTATTTGGTATTTGTTTTTTTTGTATTTGTTTCTTTTAGTATTTATTCTTTTTGATATTTATTCTTTTTGATGTTTATTTCTGTTTGGTATTTATTTCTTTGGTGTTCATTTCTTTTAAAATTCTTTTTGGTATTTTTGTAATTATTTTTATTAATAAAGTTGGGTAAGTTTATTATTTTTGATTATGTTTTTTTTTGTAATTATCAACAGTTCTTTTCTAGTTGCAATTTTATTATTGAAATTACCACTCTTGATGTACCGGATTCATTGCTGGAATAGTGTAAGTTTATTATTTTTGAATCATTTGATGGTGTTTTTTGTTTTCTAATTATTAACATTTCTCTTCATCTAGACTGATTTTATTATTAGAGTTATTGAAGTCATTATGTTGTAGTTGT
>CAJVQC010000325.1:0-13751 GCA_910592285.1 Racocetra persica | reverse complement strand
GAAAAAAAAGAGAAACAGAAAAGAAAAAAAGAAACAAAAAACAAAATATTTCAAGTCTTACAGAAATAAGAATATTAAACAAAATTTAAGAAAAAATAAAACTAAAATTGGATTAATAACTTTAGCAGGATAGTTGATAGAGGTAATATATCAAGCAAGTATTAAAAACTCATATTCTAATAATAAAGTATAAAAGAAGAAGAAGAAAGAGCTATTTACAAAATAGATTTATGACCTAAAGTTCTATTAAAATTTTGATATAAACTTATTTCAGGATAAATCAATAGCTAGACTAAAAGAAGCTAAAAAAAAAAAAAGATATGTTATTAGAGATAGTAGAAAAGATTTTTGTAAAATATTTCAGAAATCAGAAAATTTTTATTGAAATACAAGAAAAGTTTCTGAATAGAAAACCAAGTTCTAAAAAATAAAAAATAAAAAAATAAAAAAAATAAAAAAAAAGATTTCTATATCTAGACTATAAAGGAAAAAAACTCAAACAGAACAACTATAACTCAAAATTAAAAAACCAAAAGAAGACTCAAGGCATTTAGAAAAAAAGAAAGCTAACAGAAGAATATTTCTAGAAAAAACACATAGAACAAGCTCCAGAGAAGAAAAAAAAAATCTGAAGCTTTGAAACAAGAAGAAAAGATTAAAGAAAAGGATATAAGAAAACTTCTAAGAGCTTGGTCCTTGATCAAAAAGGATAGATTAAACTAGAAGAAAAGAAAAAAAAAATAAAAGTACTAACAAAAAAATTATAACAAGAATCCTTGTTTGAAAGAGAAATTAGAATTGTTTATTACTAGGTAAATACAAAGCATTGTTTGTCTGGAACTTATTTAAATATATTAGAGTTTTAAACTTTTTTGTACTAAGTTAATTATTTTTAAGATTCTAATTAAAGTTGTAGAGCTTATTAAGATGATTCTAGAGAGAGCTCATAGTGTAACATGATACAGTTTATATATAGAAATTAGAGTTTTTGAAATATAAGCTACTTCTATCTAAAACTTTTTTTGTACTAAGTTAATTACCTTTGGGCCTCAAATTGAAGTTGTAGAGCTCATCAAGATGAATCTAATAGTAGTTGAATCATCAAAATCGATCTTGTGAATCACAAGATCTCTTCAAAAAACATTTTGTTGACTATGTAAACTTTTCTTAGTGGTAAAATATTTTTTAAAGATATCTCGAAATTCACAAGGCCAATTTTGACAATTTAACCACCATTAGATTTATCTTAACGAGCTTTACAACTTCAATTAGAGGCCCAAAGGTAATTAATTTAATACAAAAAAAAATTTAGATAGAAGCAGGATTGTAATAGGGTGATAGTGTGATACTACTCAACAAACTGACCAAACTGTCTATTTGAACTATATCGTCCAAGGGAAAAACAGAGCAAGATAAATCTGGATAATTAAGTTGTAGATTTGGGTAAGGTAGTGAAGTAGTTTGCTGATGGGCTTGTTCGTGTAAGGCTATTTGATCATTGTAAAACTCAGTTACAGTAGTCATATACTATGTTATATTCTGATTCTTTTACTAAAACTAAATATTGGAATCTAATTGACTATTCTGTTCTAAATTTGCTAGCAATATAAAACAAAATCTTATCCAAAATCTACATAGCTAACATGTCATGTACAAGGGTTGTACACAGTAAAAATTATCATGTACAGAATTGTACAAAACCAATATATCACGTACAGAAGTTGTATAGCCAAAAATATCACGTACAGAATTATACACAGTTAATAATATCACGTACAGAGATTGTATATAGTTAAAAATATTACTACAGAAATTGTATACAGCTAGGAATGTTACATCCAAAGATTATATACTAGTTTATTGTTTTTAAATTAAAGATTTTAATAAGAAGGGTTACTGTAATACCTGTCAATAATTTTGTGTTTCTGCTAGAAGGCACCAAAATGTTATAGCGGTATTCAAAATATAAGATAATATTGACAGATATAGAATAGTTTATTTTAACAATAAAGTTACACAAATATGTTATACAGATAATACAGATAATATAAGTAGTACAGGTAATACAATTCACATTACAAGAGAAGAGCACAGATATTAGATGGCTAATCCAATATCCAAGGGAAGGTAGGAATTGTAGAGGAAATATCTCTAGAAACTAAGAGGAAAAACCTCCCTTTATATATCTATTGAAGTGACATACATTGGCATACACCGAGTGGCATATGCTGGCATACAACCATGTGGCAGGTGGTATACACTGGTATACAACCATGTGGTGGATGGCATATACTGACATACAACCATATGGCAAGTGGCATACACTGGCATATGGCATACACTAGCATACGGCATATAGTGGCATATACTTCTAACTATTCTATTCTAATAAAATATATTTAAATAATAATATAATTTAACTAATACAAAATATAAAATATAAAATATAAAATATATAATATGAAATACTATTCTACGAACTATTTGTACAATATTATAAACTCGTAGTATAATACTGGTATACATCTTTCCAGTTAGTTTTTGAAAGACAGGCTACCTACCTATTGAGACTATATTTCCTACCGATTCACTACCAGACCTAGATACAGAAATAGACCTACAAGATAGTATATTATAATGAACTTATGATCTAATAGAAAAACTACCCCAAGTATAAGAAGAAGCTCGAACAAATACAGAAAAATTCCAAGAGAAATAGAAAGAATATTTTGATGCCAGAATCAGACCAGAAGAATTTGAAATTGGTGAAAAAGTTTGGATACAAATTAAGGTATTAGAGAAGTCAAGATTAGCTAAATTCAAAGACAAAAGAGAAGGACCCTACATTATTCAAGTGAAGTTGAATAATGGAGCCTACAGACTATGAATATTGAATAGAAAGATACTACAAAAATACTATAATAGTGATCAACTAGCCAAGTACTATAAGAAACAGACATAGGAACCAATCATTGTGATCAAAAATTCTTAATTTCTGGAAGAAATTTTATTAGACAGGGAGAGACAAAGACAAAATTTTGCGAAACAGACAATTGTATAACTTTAAAAATTATAAATAGACACTTTATTTAGAAATTCTCTAATTTATACACAATACACAGACACTAGACACAACAACATCTTGCAACTCATAACTATTCAAGCTCTCTAATACTTACTTACTATTTAGAGACAGGACCCTGCTGCCTAAAACAATTTAGAAATTTGTTCTTCTAATATCTTTCTGTAGAACCTTAATGACTCTAATGATACTAGTAATATTACTTCCCTAGTAGATACCACAGTAGATACTCTAACCGATCCTACTAATATAGAGGTCTTCTTGGATAATATTTTAACTGAAGATTTAGAAATCGACCCTACTTCAAACCATCCTCCATCTGATACAGAACCAAAAGTGAACCCTACATTAGACAATCCTCCTCTCGAGATAGAACTAGAAACAGAAATTTTCAGAAAGTTTATCTTGAACTGATGTAACCTCTTACTTCTCTATTGCATAACTATCCTAACCCTTTTATTGGTAGAATTTGGAAAGACCAATTAACCAAGATTCTTTGACAATTAGAAGATAAAGGCCAAACTTGACCCAAACAGATAAAGGTTCTTGAAGCTTATTTGTACTTAGAAATTCTTATCCAAAAACAACCTAATGAATGATAACAAATTCATGAACTCTTGCAAGCTTTCCAAAATTCTTGAAAGACCCAAAATATTTGGAAAGAAGCTACTCGACTCCAACAAATCTTTAGTATTTGATTTAAAGAATTGTTGTATCAGACCCAATACTTTATCATAACTCACATTATCAAGTTTACTGATAAAAAGTATCAGTCTTTAATCAAGAATTTGCAGAGCAAATTTTTATAAAAGGATGAAAATGTTATAGAACAGTTTATTATTTTATTAGTTTATTTTTTTTACTTCAGTGATCCTACCTTTATTTTATTTATCGGAAGTAGATTATAAAAATGCCTCAGCTAGCTAGGCTTACATACAAATCTCTAAACTACTATATTCCTGTACAAATAAAGTTTTTTTCGATCTGTCTCATTATCGCAGTAAAAACCACAACCAAAGTCCAAAGTTTTTATACTAGAGTATAACCCAGGAGCGACCCGCCTAAATGACAATTTTTCTCCTTCCGGGATCCTCAACTTACTGAGGATATGAGCCCTGAATATCAACAGATAGAAGTACCGACCTTGTCAGAATCACCACTCTACAATAGAGTACCACCAATCTGATGACACTTTCTCGTAGAAAAGTAAAAAAGAAAAAAAAAAAGGGTAAGGACAAAATGAAAATAGGGAAAATAAAAAAAGAAAACAAATAAGAAAATGACCAAAACATAAAAGAATCTAAAAAACTATCCTAAAATCTAAGAGAACTTGTCTACAGATATAAAAACCTGCTAACTAGATAAAAAACTATCTATATGGTCGTAGAAATCTATATATAGAGCTATCTGACAAAAAGAAAACTAAGAACTACAATGCACTTTAATCTGTACCAAGGGCTAAAATTATATGTATATGATTTCAGAATATTGCATATCTCTAATATATCGCTCCAGTTTACAACTCTTATGAAATCCACCTCGAATCCTAGAATGCTGATTTTAAAGCCTTAACACATGATTGTCGGTTCTATTTATACCAAGCCGCTCTTTCCGGATTACAAAATCCTCTAACAGTCTTCAATGTCTTGCTTCTTTGTTATACAAGATTAAATAGAGGTCTTCCCTATAGTCTACCAGCATTATTGGAAGCTACTCCCTCGGGTCTATCGCATAGGGCCTTTATTCCTGTATAGTCATAGCCGATCCAACATGGGACTTCTACGTACTTCGATTTAATCCAAATAGAACTTCCTTTCACACGTGATTGTTGTGTTTCTCATTCATCATATCGTAACTTAAGACCTTCCAAAAATAGAAATGTAAACAATGCCGATCTTTTGAAGGGGGTAGCCAAATCTCCTACTTTTTGTCAAAAAATATGAAAAAAAGAAAATAGTGGACGAAAAGTATAGTTTTGCGAGTTTTCTAACCAAAGAGTGTTGTTCCAAGAGTTTTTCATAGCCTTCTGTTCCCAAAATAACTTGAGTTTTCTTTCTACTTGCTGTTCCCAGAGACTTCTCCGGTTTGGATACCAAACACAAAAGGGAGTTCACCTCTAGAAAACAGAAAAAAGGTTTGACCCCTTTGCAAATCGTCTAAAATGCACGCTTCTCAGTGTATCATGTTTAAGACTTCGTCGACAACAGTTCATAGTAAGAAGACTTCAAGTTATTTGTTCACTTCTGGTCTTGAGTCTTCAACTTGCTTTCAGAGACTGGTTGATACAAGTGATCGTTGGGGAGAGTTGTTGCAGATTTGTTGTTATTTTATTAGTTTATTATTTTAACAATATATTTTATTATTTATTATTTTATTATCTTATTATTATTTAGTATTATTTAGTTATTATTATTAGAGTAGAATTTAACAGATATATATTATGCTTAACGTTTAATAATTAACGATTAGTGATTAATGATTAATGATTAGCAATTATGCTTAGCAATTAGTGATTAGCAATTATGCTTAGCAATTAATAATTAGCGTTTAATGATTAACGATTAGCAATTAATGATTAGCAATTAACAATTATGCTTAGTGATTAGTGATTAGCAGTTATGCTTAGCGATTAATAATTAGTGATTATGTTTAGCAATTACAATTAGGCTTAATGTTTAATGATTAGTAATTATACTTTATACTTAGGAAAGGGCTATTTATCAGCTGATATTTTTTTATTAAGAGACTATCTCTCTCCCCCTTACCTGATTTTAAATAAAAAATTTTAATTAGCTAAAACTATATACCTAATAATTTTTTTACCTCCCTCCTCCCTAAAAAATTAGTGATTTCTGACACTCTCTTTAGTACTAAGTAAACTATGCTTAGCCACAATGATTAGCGATTAGCTCTAAAGATATAAAAAGAATGTAAATTTCTTCAAGTTAATATTAGATCTGCACTGTTCACCTCTTAGATCCAGACTTCTTTCTTCCCCAAATTCTTTTTTATAATATTATAGGATTCTTTAAAAATAAAAACCTAAAGATAGCTTATCTTATTCTCTCTAATAAAACATATATTTTATTTATAAACTATTGTCTACCCGAACTGCTATAAACAGAAGGGTATAGTTTTTAGTTGTAGTAAAAATTATACTTACTTGTTGGATACTACTATAAATCTGTAAAAAATCCCTATAGCTGTGTTATTGTTATAATATTGCTATTAAAAAAGCTACAGTACTATAACAATATATAACTTAAATTTTTAATATTTTATAGTAAAATTCTTGTTAATCAGTACAATTATTTATTACTATAAAGAGTTTTAAGATTAAAATTAATATTAATTATTATTTGTATAATACAATATAATTAGCAAATTATTAGATATAGCAGAGCCCTTAATTAGATAATAACTAAAGTTGTATATGTGACCAATTATACTTTCGTTGATATAACAAAGTCAAGAGATACCTATTTGGCATTCTAATAATTAAACTGAGAAGTTAATAAACTGTGCTAAACCCCAAAGTGATAATCTTAATATCTAAAAAAAAAAAATAATAATAATTAGCAAATTATTAAACTCTAATATTTTATAGCTCAATACAATTCAGCACAACTTACAACTACTAGAAAAAATATTTATTAATAATTCTAAATATATTACTTTTAAATACTAACTCAGAAATACAAAATTACTTTATCTCAAACAACTATGCACAGCTGATAATATTACTTTTTTAGAATAGAAATATCTATCTTTTAGACTCTCACGTTTATCTAAAGGCTAAGAACTACTATGGTTTTAAATACTTGAAAATATAGTTTTTAAAAACAAATATTAGCACTCCTTATTTATACAATACCAACAACAGGATATTAATATCTTTGCTTATAATATCTACAATATTCCAAAAAAATCAAAGCCCTGGCTACTCTCTTTTAATAACAATAAAATTATTATTAACAAAATCTATACATATCTTTTAAATTCTAATGAAATCTCTATTACTTATTGGCAAACAAATATTAATATCCAAAATATAGAATACTATCTACTTCTACTTGTTGTTTGCAGCTAGTACTTAGCACAATCAAACAAAAATTTGACAGTCAAATACTTGCGATTAAGTCAGACATCAAACAATTGCAGATTAACCATTTTAATTTTTATACTGATAGATCCATCATCAACATAGGTACCAACCAGTGCTCTATAGATATAGGTTGGGTATAAATAAATGATAGTAACCATATAATCAACAAATTCTCTGCTAAGATTCATCTATAGCCAACCTTATATATATAAAACAGAACTTTTATCTATTTTATTAACTATTTCAACTACTCTACATAACTCTCTTATTAATATTTATACAGATTTATAATCAATTATTTTCAAATTTATAAAGTTTAACTTAACAACTATTAATTCTAACAAAATTTTAAAATTCAATATATGGCCTTTGTGGTATATACTTTTTAATTTTATTAAATCATTTAATATATATCTTATCTTTCATAAAATTCAGACCCATTTTGACAATATACTTAACAATCTAGTTGACTCATTAGCTAAACAACACATATCTGAAATATAACCAGAGCTTAATTATACTAATATTTATAATCTATTTTATTTTCTACAATGGAAAGAAGAACAATATTCAGTTGATTTTCTCACTAGATATTTTATAAAAACAATTTGCAAAGCCCATATTCTAGCAATATAGTTATTTCAGAAATGAAACAATAAATAGTCTTTTCTAAATCAGCAAATAGACTGGAGATCTACATGACTCTATTTTAATTATAATCAAAAATTTTCATATAATCTTACAAATTTCAAACTTAATCAACTTAAGTTTTTTAAAATTAAAACATTACTTAATGAACTCTCTACATACTTACTTTACTATACAATATATCCTAAAATCTTTCACAGTGATAAATACTTTCACTGCAGCCTATCTGACTCTCTATCACACTAGCATGCTTGTGTTAACCCTACTATACTGCACCAAATACTTTATCTACTATCTTAAACTATTTTTACTCTACTAAACTCGATATAACTAATAAAGAATTAGAAGACCTAATTCAAAAAATCTATAAATATGAAGCATTTTATAATATAGCTCCTTAGTCTTATTCCTACTATATAGAGCCAACTCTTAAAGATCTAATCTCTTGATCACTAATTCAAACTCTTTAAAATTATAATATATCTTACAAAATAGCATCCAATATTATAATCAATCTGTTACTCAAAATTAATAAAAAATTATATGAACAAGCATGAAAACCCTATTATACAAATTTTGCTAACTGGAAAAAACAAAAGTACTTAAACTACCTATATAGTAACAAGTCTAATTCTATCTAACAATCTGATAATTCAAGTTTACTTGATGACTCTAACTCTAATCAGCAAGCTAAAAGTACTAATTGTATATGCAAAATATATATATATTCTTGTTTATATGAAGAACCAGACCAATTATACTCATATACTGAAATCTGCCCACTAGTGGGTCAGGCTAGAAAGAAAATTAATACTTGATTTTATTTTTGAGCCAAATACAATATCTCTTTAAATTATATCTTAACTATAGTAATCTAGGTAAGTCTTTGATCACTCTAATAGATTTAGATCGCAGATAAATTTTCCTCTGTCTGAGCTCTTATTCTTGCATATAATTTTATTTTTATTTGTACTGATACAAATAGTAGTAGCTCTGTAAATTTTTATATCTAGTAGTTATTTGGTAACTGCATTATAGCAATCTATATTGTAACTATTTCAAAATTACTAATAAAGATATAAACAAGATCTTATCTTAAAACCAAAAAATAATTAGTAAATTACTTATTTTCTATTTAGATATTCTGCAGTATTTAATTTAAAGATAAAATCTTATTATATTTTAAGGAAAGCCCTATTTCCACTATTATAAATTGCTATTTCCACTATAATTATATAAAATTTTCTATTTTTAGTTTTAATATTATAATGATTTTTAACTAATAATATAAAAATTTATATTAAAAAATTAATTTTTTAAAAGTTAAAAAAGTTTTTATTACCGTATAAACACAAAATAATGCTTACCTGTGTGTTAATTGATCAATCTGTGCATTATTTTGAGTATATTCATATACATTATTTCAAAATAAGAGCTGATTTTCAGAACCAGATGTTTTAAAATAATATGCATGTACCCTGTATAGTAAAACCTGTAAATGAATATTTAAATCTTCATTATAACAGTGCCTATTAAAGAACACTCTTTTAAGTTAACAATATATGCATCTTGCATACATTAAAATTTTAAATTTATGTACTGTATATTTAATACTGATACTTTTGATATATTGTGTATTTTTAAAAAATTTTATATGCACTGCTGTTCATAATTTTAATACTGACTTTTTAACACTAATTGTAACTATTTAACCCTCTGAAGAAATTATGCACATTTTAGAAAGTTATTTCTATATTGAATAAATATCTAATAGCAAAAAAAATATATATACATAATCGAAACTATAATCTCATATTAGACTCATATTGATATTAGATATTTACTATAGTGAAACATATGCTTAAATACATAATACTTATGCCCCTGCAGTATTTTTTTTCAAAACTAGTTATGACAAACAATTGTCTTTTGTTTGTTTATTATTAAACAAAAATTTTTTTTGTTTTCTCATAAAACTGAAACATCGATATAAATACTGTATTCTTATTGAAATGATTATTTTAATGAATTTTTTTTTTTTAAAAAAAATTTTTTTTTTAAATTTTTTTTTTTTATTTTCTTTTTGATATCTTTTTTTGTACTTGCAAAGCAAAGCAAATTTTAAAACATTGTAATACTCTCGGTAGATCTTGAATATTTGTTATGAAGAATAATTGACCTTCTTGAGCAGGATATCGGCTTTGGAGCCACTATAGCCTCAACAGCTTGTTAGTCAAATTTTTTTTTTTTTTGGTAATTTTTTTTGTGCTACAAAGTTATACAATTAAAACTTTAGAAACACCCGATTGATATTAATAAAATATCAGATATGAAGAATCAGCCTCTTTGAACAAGATATTGGCTCTGGGGCTACTATGGTCCCAATGGCTCATTGGTCAATTAATTTTTAACAATTTTTTTTTTTGTATTATAAAATTACCATTATACTCTCTAATCTGTTTTTGGGTATAAATATTATTCTTTTTTTTCTTTCTTTCATGTCTAAAATTTACTTTTTATAAATATAAGTTCTTCTAAACGAAGTTATACTATTTTATTTAACTTGATATAATAAAGTATGCAAAAACTACGTCTAACTATAAAGTATTACTATTCTATGAAGTTGATCAGAAATATGTTCAAGAGTGAAGAAAGCAAAAAAAGGAACTTGAGGCAGTCAAAAATAACCAAAGTAAAAATATCAATCAAATACGTATTCTTAGTGATCATGGTAGAAAAGCCAAGTACCCTAAATTGAAAAAAGAACTATTAGTTTTTGTTTAACAAAAATAACAAAAAAGAAAAGCAGTTACTATTTCTATAATTAAATGCAAAGCCAAGGAATTAGAAAAAGCCTAAACTTTGAGGATGCTAAGTTCTCTCATGGTTGGGTTGAATATTTTAAGAGACTATATAAGCTAGTAGAATATGTTAGAACATAGCTTGCTCAGAAGCTTTGAAGGATATGCCTTTGGTTGTTAGAAACTTTCTTCAAACCTCATGTGAAAAAATAGCAAATATTGAAAAAAAAATTTATTCTTTTCTTTGACGAAACGCCAATGTGTTTGATATACCCTGAGATACAATACTTGAGTTTGAAGATATTCTGATATTTTAATTAAAACTACAAAAAATAATAAATTACATTTTACAGTAGTTTTAGGCTATACCGCATCTAAGGAAAAACTTCCACCTATCATGATTTTTAAATTAAAAAAAAAGCCAAAGGGTAGATTTTCTTGAGATGTTGTGATAACAACGATACCTTATGCAAATATGATAAGAGATTTGATGATTTCTATATATATTCCATATGTTATTCGAACAAAGCCAAATAGAATAAAGGTGTAATATTTGTTGATTGTTATTGTAGTCATATTCGTGAATATAATTAATATATTAAAGATGGAAGGCTTAGATGTTGTAGAGATTCCCAGTAGGATGACCTGCATTTTGCAACCACCTGATATTTCAGTAAACAAGCCTTTCAAGGCTAGGATGACAAAAAGGTAAGAAAAATAGATCAACAAAAGGAAAGCTAAATTTATTGTAAAGGGAAATCGCAAAAAAGCTCCATATGAATTGGTTTGTAAGTAGGTGTCACAAACATAAAGAGAAATCAGTATGAATATATTGGCTAGATCTTTTGAAGCAGCAGAACTTACACTAAACCCTAATAGCAGCAAAGATTATAAAATATCAAGTCGCTTTCAAGCTATTGTCACAAATCATATAGATAAAGTAAATTTTGAAAATGATAAATTTTCGAATAAGAAAGTTTCTGATTGTAAATTGAATCCTAATGATGATTATGATGAGGATTTAAAGATGATAAAAATATAATGGATATGGATTTTGAAAATATGATAGATATAGATTTTGAAAATATAATGGATATGGATCCTGAAAATATGATGGATTCTGTTTTTGAGATAAATATTGATAATTGAAAAGGTAAAAACAAAAAGCTAAAAATTCATATATTGTATAAATTCCTAATATAAAAATTAACAATTTTATAATAGTATACTATATAAAGTTGCTGCCACAATCTGTTGAAATATATTCTCATACTATTTGTCAAAGCTAAAAAGAAAGGCCATCATTTATTTACAATTTGATATTATCAATTAAAAAAAATTTTTTATACTGTTGAACCTCTCCAAACCAATATGAATAGTGATCAAGTTTTGTATTAGTATTGAGAGACTATTAGATTTAAAAACTATTGAATTTATATAAAAGAAATATGAATCAAGTTTATATCAAATTTCAATTTGACAGTATCAGTTCTGGGTAGCATTTTTTTTTAATTTCTTTTATTTTTTTTTGATTTTTATTTTTTAATTTTTTTCTTTTATATGCAGTATATTTCTATGTTCTGTTTTAATTTTTTTTTTAATTAATTCTTATTTTTTTTAGATTTCAATATTTTTTTTTGAATTAAATTTTAATTTTTATTTTTGCAATTGCTAAACAAAGAAATTAGCAGGTATTCACATATTAATAAAGCTTAGAACAATGAATTCTTAATGCTATTACTATATCGTGTGTTATATATTATCATTAATTGATATTATAAAATGAATTTGATATTGAAAGGGCTACAAATTAGATTTTAAATAAAATTTTTATAGCCTAGATCAGTAATTCAAATGAATTGTCACACTAATCGCTTACAAATTATATTTCAAACTTATATTTATGATCTATAAACCAAAATTTATAAACCAAACTAATTTAAAAGCACTTTAAACCCTGAACCTCTTATTGCTAACACCATTAACAGACCATTCTGCTTTAAAAACCAAACTTGAAATTTTAATCTCTAAAAAAAAAAACTAACTATTTTGTTAGTAATTATTTTTTTTTAGTACATGTTAAAATTCAAATAAAGTCTTTTTTTTTTTTATCTAATTCAGAAAGTTGTATTTAAACTAACTTCTCTAAATAAGAGATTATAAACCAATTTAAGGATGTCTTAAACCTGAATCTCTTATTGCTAACAGGCTTATTCTGCTTCAAAAAATCAAATTTGAAATTTCAATTTTTAAAAAAAAAACTAGCTATTTTGTTAGTAATGATTTTTTTTAGTGCATTAAAATTCTAACAAAGTTTTTTTTTTTATATAATTCAGAAAGTTGTGTCTAAGTTAATTTCTCTAAATAAGAGATTATAAGAGATTAATTTTAGAGACAACTTTCTAGTACTCTTTTTTGAAGCTAGAAATATTTGTGACGATTTTTTGCTTTTGTAATTTTATGTTCTCAAAAAGTATTTTAAAGTGTACCAATATAAATAAATTATGCAATTGATTTATATTAGCCAATCAAACAAATTTCTGTTGAAGATTATATCAGGTGTATATTAATTCAGGATAGGCATAAGCGCTAATTCGAGGTACTATATGCTATTTTTGGGGGCCAAGTTTCGAAATAATATCTCTGAGCATTATTTCATACTTATATAGTAAGTTAAAGTTTGTTGTGATTCTAATGGTAGTTATATCATCAAAATTGGCTTGGTAGATCCCAAGATATTTGGAATTAAAGACGTGAATATAAGGATTTACAAATTGGTAGTTATACAAAGTATTATAGATTATAATACTTTGTATAACTACTAATTTGCAGACCTTTATATTTGCCAATTTTGATGATTTAACTATTATTAGAACCAGAAAAACCTTCTCTACAACTTTACTTAAAAGCCTAAGAGAGATTAACTTATTTTTTTGATAATTTAACAATCTGTTTCAGTTTATTTAAGATTAAAACTATTTAAAAATTATATATAATCTTATTTATAGCTATACTAATCTAATCAAATATAAGGCTCACCAAGCTTTGTAATACAAATTAATAAAAATTTTTTAATCAATTAGTTGATATATCATTTTATCCAACTAATCGATTA
>CAJVQC010000324.1:0-13765 GCA_910592285.1 Racocetra persica | reverse complement strand
AGATACTCCTGGGGCTGTATTTTTTTTTTTGCTCTTTTAGCATGTCAGACCATTCTTTCTCAGTGATATCTTGCACAAGCAAATCATACCAATCTGCCTGTATTTCTTTTTTTGGTCTATATATCTCTTTCCAATTTTTTTCTCAAATTTCTTGATTAAAGCATTGGGATCTAAATTGATTTTGGAAATGTTCCTTTGTTTTTTCAAAAACCTTCTCTAAGTTGATAATTAGCTCTCTTTGGAGTTCTTTGTCTACAAGAAGTCTGTCGATTTGAATTTTCTTATAAGGTTTTTCTAACAGACTTGCAATTACTCTGCCTTGTTTTCCATCAATCATCTGGTATCTTCTTTTGATATTTTCTTCTATTTCAGTTCTCTTTTGTTGTTCGGTCTCGTTTGCTCTTCTTGCGAAAAGAATTTTCTACCAGCTTTTGAGGTCATCAATAAGGTTATATGACCAAGTGGATATGGCTTTGTTAATGTTTGTTCTGTGCTGCTGGTTTATAAACTCTATTTCTGTAATAAGATCTAGAATATTTTTAGACAGAAAACCTAACTTAATGTTTTTTCTTTCTATATTTATCTATCTGCCTAGTTGCATAAGAGAATATGATAATTTGGACTTATTAGCACTTCTTCTTCTATTTTGAGCTATGTTATATAACTTTTTTTTGGCAAATTGCATCTTGCTGCTGCAATTATTGCCTTACTTATGTTATCTCAGAGGCCGTCTAACTCTGGAGATGTTTTATTTTGATACCGAGTTTTTTCTAATAGTCAAGATATATATGTGCTCTTTTTGAGCAAACTATCCATTTGTTTTCTATAGTCTTTCCAGTTTTCTTTAGAAGCTTTGTCGCAGAGGAATACTGTTCATATTTGTTTATTTCTTTTGCATTCTGCAGCACTCTTTGAAGTACCGAGATGCTTGAGATCGATTCTAGCTATCATTAAACTATAATCACTATTTGTGTAAATGTCTATTTCTTGTATTTTTATATCAAATAAGCTACAAGAAAGTTTATCAGACACCCATATTTGATCTATTCTTGTACTTGTATCACTATTAGACTATATAAATTTCTTAGCTCTTGGGTAAATTGTTCTGAAAGCATCAACGAATTCTTGTTTTTTTAGCCAACTTAGAATCGAGTCTTGTTTGATATATTTCATGCTTGGAGTTCAATCAAGCTCTGCATCAGTTATACTGTTAAAATCACCTATTACTATTACTTGTGATTTGAGAGAGTGGTTGATGTATTTTTCAATAATTGTTTTGCATGTGATCTTCTTTTCATGTTCGTTATTTGGGGAATATATAGCATTATTATTATAATCTCAAGTTGTTTGAGAACTAAGCTTACTGATATTAAATACTTGTTGGTTTTGTCTATTTGTTCTATATATTTTTCCCATTGCTCACTTATCATTAAACTGACACCTGAGCCTTTTTTCTTGTTTTTATTTGAACTTGACCAGAAGCTTCTATAATTCTTTTGATCTTTGGCTATCCAAAAACCTTCTTTGCTTGAAATGTTGGTTTTGGCAACTCCTAAAATGTCTATTGCATTATCTGACACCCATTCATATAAAAAGTCCATTTTATGGATATTGTTTTTGATACTATTGATATTATGAGTTGCCAAGTTAAACTCTGTTTTCCATTCTGTGTGATTTTTATTTGTGCTATTTATATTGTTCATACTTTCTTCCCAGATCATCAATTGTTTGTGTGTGACTTTTTTACCCTTTCTGTCTTTTGTGTTCTCTGATTGGCATAAGATTATCTTCTCATGATCAAGCTCTTTTATTTTATCTCTTTGCAGAAAAGGAATAATTCTTTTGCTGTTTTCTTGTGACACAACTGTTGCTCCCAATTTAGGAGCATTGAGCAGCCTTTGGCTGCTCATTCAAAATCTCAAGATGTCTTAAGATTTCTGTTAGCATTGACTGGTGTTGGTTGATTCTGTTAGCCAAATTCTTTTCTTTAAGTATTTTTTTATTTTTTGAGCTTTTGCTTTTCTTCGGATTAGAATAACCTTTCTTCTTTTTCTTGAAGCTATTGCTATTTTCATTGTCACTGTCTATCATGTTGTTACTGCTGATTTCTTCTTTCTCTTCTGATATTGAAATATTGTTAGCAAAAGTTTTTCTTTGGTATATTTCCATTTCTTCTTCGCTAGATTCTTTTTTCTATTTCTTGTTGGCATTTGATTTATTCTTAGACCCAAATGCATTTTCTGAAGCCATGGTTTCTTCTTGTCTCACTCGGACCCAATGAAGAGTTAGGTTGTTATACCTTACTAATTTTCTCTATGCTTCTTCTATTTCTTGTTTGTTTGCGAAAGTCACTTTCGCTATCTGTTTCATGAAACCACTTCTTCTTTTTGGAATATACATGGCCTTTGCCTTCCTATCTTTTAAATATCTAAGTAACAGGGTTTTAACGAGTTCTTCTGTAATGCCTGCTAGTTTTGCTACAAATTTGTGTCTTTTATCTCTTTCTTCATGATCTTTCTTTCCTATAGAGACCCTGGCTAATTTCCTGTCACCTACTGGAAGAACCCAAGGTATGTTCAAATTTTCTAAATTTTCACAGAACTCTACCACTACGAGAGCCCTGTTATTTCTTCGCTTAATATACATGTCTTCTATGTCACCTAACTTCTTGCATATGTACTTGACTTCTTTTGTATCTATATTTACTGGCAGATTCCAAATTGTGATACAGTCCATATTTATTCACCTATTATGATTATAACTTTTAGCTGTTTCAGACTTATCATTGTGGAATCACTTTTTTTGGTATAGGATTTCTTCTGTTTCTTTGAAAGTTCTCTTGGGGTTTTCCTCTTCATCTTTGTAAGTAGAACCTTTTCTTCCTTTAGGCTTACTTCCTTTGCTTCTTTGTTTGTATCTTGAGCTTCTTGATTTGTCATTAGTTACTAGAATTAACCAAAGCCAGTCTTCTTCTTTTTTTTGAATTTTTTTGATTGCTTCGTCTCTGCTAAACTCACAATCAAATTCTATTTCAACCCAGCTATTTCCGTTAATGAAAACTTTCTGCACTGACTTTATGTGTTTGTCTTTATTTAGCATTCCTTCTATATTCATAGTTCTTTCTTTGGGCAAATCCCCTGGTACCTTAAATGCGGTGCTTTTGTCAGTATGACATGTCTTCTTCACAAACTCTGTTGCTTGGTGACTCTATGCTTTGTTCAATTGAATCACCTGTTTCTGTGAGTTTGATTTCATCTACTTGTACTGTTTTCTTCTGCTGCATTTTAGGTTTAGATATCTCTATTACGTCTTTTAAAATGCTTCTATAGAGGCTTCTTTATCTTTTCTAGCCTTTTGCCTTTGTAATTTCCCTCCTGGGAGTCTTCACTTAGGTCTTCTTTAATGGCTTGTCTAGCTTCTTTTGCTTCTTTATGTTTATTTTCAGTACTTATATCTATGCTTTCTACTTGTTGCGATAGGTTTTCTATACTTACTGTATTCCTCCGAAAATAAGCACCCTTTTTTGCACTTAATGCTGGCCGTGATTGTCGTAAAGCGGGCCAAAGTTGGCATAGTGTGGGCCTGGAGTGCTTATTTTCGGGGAGTGCTTATTTTCAGAGAAATACAGTATTTCTTTTTTTGATGAAATCTTCACAGAGTCTTTCTCTTGTCTACGTTTTTTGGTCTTTACTACTGTAGTTTCTCTTTCTTTCTCAACTCTCATAACACCTTTCATTTTGTCTATTTCTTTTTAATTTCTTCTTTGCTTATTTCTACCATCTATTTGATAGACTTGGGGTTCTGGTTGACCCATCTTGCTCTTTCTGCCTATTTTTTAATTTCGCTTTCTAAGCATCCTCTAGCTTCAGCATTTAGTAGGGCCTCAAAGACACGTCCATATGCCAGAACTTCTATTAATATAATTTTGCTTTCATCTTCTATTGTTAATGTCTTGGCAATATGTTTGATATTACTAGAATCGCTAAGTATAATTTCTTTAACTGTCTCTTCAAGAGACTTATCGAGCATATACTTAGCTACGATTACACTTCTGCTTCAAATAAAGTCTAAAAGCTTTATCTTCATCATTTTTAAATTGATGTTTAATTTTAATTTTATATTGCTTCCCAAAATTAAATAGTATTCTGTTGCTATAGATTCTATGTTTACTGTGATATGCTTCTAGAACAAACTGCTTTTCGTTGTTTATTTTGGTATAAAATTTTAATAGTATTGTGATTATATAAAGTTTTTTTTAATAAATAAATTTTTCAAAAAATGGTGCTTATAAAGAGGTGTGACTATATAGGAGGTGACTGTAGAGGAGGACGACTGTACCAATAGAATTTAAACTCTAGATATATTACTTGAGAATATGACAACTTCACTACTTTACTAAGTTACTATATCTTATTTTAAAATTAATTTATAAAGGATAAAAAGTTATAGCTTATATTATATTAGCTAAATTTGATATTATATATAAAAATATAAATTTTTTTTACTTAGGCTGTTTTGCTAGTGATTCTTTATTAAGATTATTTTGTTACAGATATAACAAAATATTAAACTTAATATTTAGATCTGATATCCTGCAGTTATTTCAAGATGTTAACTATTTCAGAGTATTTTCAAATAACTAGCTGCACCAGAACAACTTTTTCAAAAAGATATTTATAAAATAAATTATTGTAACTTAGAAAAACCTTGTCAAACTATTACTCTACAATAGGATACTACCAATCTAATAATATCTTTTTATAAAAAAGTAAAAAAAATAAAAAAAATACTAATATAGTCAAACCTCTCTATAGTCATATCTTCAGGATACAAAAAACTGTAATTATAAAGAGATATAACTAATATAGAAGTATTTTCTATATAGTTATAAATTATTAGAAAAATAAATTTGTAATTATACCAATTTTATGACTATAGAAGGATGACTATAGAGAGTTTGACTATACTAATCCTAAAAAAGAGAAGAGAAAAAAAAAGATAAAAACTAATACTAAAAACAAATACAAAAACAAAAATTAAAGAAGAAAAAAAGAAAAAATCCGATAGTTATAATTATAAGCCTGTATTGGTTTTTAAAAATTATATATTACAAAATAATAGTATTGTATTTAACTTTATCTTAATAATATATATATTTATAAAAAACTTAATACTAATAATTAATTAAACTAGAATAAACTAGACAGAGTAGTTGAAAGAACAAAAGTCTTGAAATATTATTTATACAGTTTTTTGTTTAAGGCATATAATCTATTTTATTGTTATTTAATATATGCTTGGTTGTTTTTTTAGATATTTAGTCACTATTCTGTTTTAGAAGATAAACAATATTCTTTTTAATAAACAATACTGACTATTTGAAATTTATATATCAATCTTTTGAAGGTGGTAAGCTAAAATACTTACTTTTTGACAAATTTTTTTTATAAAAGCTGTAGGTCAACAAAACTTTTCTGTAGTTGTTCCTTGTAAGTTTTATAGTTATATAGATATAACTTAAAGTTTGTAATATTCTTAGTATCAATCTAGCCATTTTGTGTTTTCAAAATATCTTTCTAGTTTAGATACCAAATATAATAGAAAAGTTTACTAACCAAAACTTGACTTTTACAGAAACTAGTCCAAAGTAGACTGCTTCTTAGTTTTATACTCTTAGTATTTTGTCAACAATATATCTATTTTTGTAATACCAAGTTTATTATTTGCTTTAGTATCTTTTATAATATTTTTTTGTAGTTCAGTTTTTTAGATTTGTTAATCAGAGAATCATTGGAAAGAGTTTTTGAATTATCTCTAAAAATATAAAATATTAAATACTATTAGATATTTTGAATAATTTAATATCCATAGTATTAAATATATATACTATATTATTTAGATCAGATTTATTTGATCAATATATTAAAACTATATTTAAATTATAGATATTTGTATTAAGATAGAAAGAAAAATTATAACAAAACACCTTTAGTATTTCTTTCAGATTATTTTTATTGAAATAATATAAATTATTTATTAGCAAAAGTATTATCTAATTATTTAGTTAATTTTAATAATTATTTTATAAAAAATATATATAATTATCTTTATACAAATATTTATTCATCTAGTATTATTAAAAAATTAAACAACAAGATATATATTAGATTATAATCATAACAAAACTCAACTTAATATTTTTAAATCATCAAAATTATATATATATAATTCCAAATAGTTAGATTATTTAACAAAAAAAAGTAGCTTATTTTTGATAAACATTTTTAAAAAGTTTATTCTAATCTTAATAAGAATAAACAAATACAAAATTAAAATATTACTATATTATAATGGGTATGACTAGAGATGGGCATCTTGCATTATATATATTATATTATACAAAACATAATTTTGCATAATGTAATGTAGACATTTTAAATTTTAAAAGTGCACATAGAAATTACTATATAATTTTAATACAACAAAAATTAATAAAATATTAGATTTTATATTATATGTAATACTAAGTGATATATAGTATCAGTTAGTGATTTCCTACTTGTATAAAGCAGGCTAACTAATAAGAAATTTGAAAATACTATAAAATAGTAAACTTCTGTCTAAAGATAAAAAGATTGGGTAAGAATCTTGCTTTTTGATTTTGGTAGAACACCATGATTGCATAATATCGCATGCTGCATTATGCTGCATTATGCAATGCAGAGCCAAAAAAATATGCATTTGCATATCTCTAGGTATGACATTATTTTTAAATTGTAATACTTAAAAATAACATATATGACTTCAAAATAATGTCTATACATGTTCTGAAATAATGCACACCTATAGTAAGAGGTATTTATTTATAGTAATATTAAAAATACTTCAAAAACTAAATATGTTACTAAGTAAACCTTGTTTTAAAGCATTTTTGTTATATATATTAAAATACTTAAAAATTTTATATTTGTTTCAAAATAATACCCATATGTATACTCAAAATAATGCACATATACTCAAAATAATATGCAGATAGGCATTATTTAATAAAAATACAGTATTCAATATTATATAACTGAATTAAATAAAAATATAAATTCTAAATATCTTCTAACAAGTTATCTTATATTATTTAAACTAACAAAAAATATATATAATAAATATAAAAATTATTTAGTAAATTAAATAAAAAAGTATATATTTGTAGAAAAAAAAATAATAATAAAATAAATCAAAAACAGACCAAAAACAAAAACTACAAAAAATCAATAATAAATCTAATTTAAAACACTACTAGCTAATAAAAAATAATTAAAAACAACTTGTTGGTTTGCTCCAATATCAAACTGATATTTAAGTTCCTTTACAGATTACTGAATTGCTTTGACAGTTTATGAAATAAGATGAGAACTTTTTAATTTTTAGTTTACTCTTAGAATTCAATCTTGTTACAAAAAATAATTGCTTTAATAAGACTTTTATATCGACTGATTTTGGTTGACTCCAAAATTAACCAATTATAATTAAGAATTATTTGTCATTAAAGTTTATTACAAAGTGAGTTTTAACAAAAATAATTTTTTAAACTTAATTTAAATCTATAATTAAATATATAGAATATTGTAATATCTATATATTTAATTATAAGTTTAAAAGGCTGTTTTTCTAAAAAATTGCATCTGAGTTTACCCTTACCCATTATACAACAATCGTTCAATGACAAACCAATCCTTCACTACCTAAAAACAACTGAATGCTTCAACAACTAGTAATAGTTCTTTCTTTTACAGCTTAGAGTAGCTGCTTTTTAATATTTATTGCTTATTTTATCTCATATAGAGGCTAAAAAAATTTTATTAAATATTTTAATTGTTATTTTTCATATAACAGGTTATCTAAAAAAAGATCTCTAAAAATAAAATAGTGAATATATATTATAATAAGATGATCTTCAAAATCAGCCAATCATAATAAAACCACTATATTCACCTCAGTATAAATGTTTAGTTTTTTATTTACATGAGATTTAATTTTAATTTATTGATTATTAATATTATAGAAAATTAAATAATTATAGTAGATTTTATGATCAATTTTGTCTCGAATTTCAATTTATAACTTTGGGACAATTAAATTCTAAATTCCAAAACCTAAACCTGTGATAAACTTTCTTATTATTAAATATTTTAAAATACTAAAACTAAACTTTTAATATTTATTATGCTTCAGATTATTATCATGATACTACGTAAGGTTAGACAGTATTGTACATTTTTGATGTCTGAGCCTTTTGAAGTGTTTGGTAGAATGTTTGACTTTTTATCAGACTTATAAATCCACTCTAAAAATGCATACATATATGCAAAAAATAATTCTGAACAACTTTAATTAATAACTAAAGGTGGGTCAAAATATATTATTCAAAGTTATTTAGTGTCAAACTCTGACAAACTCTGTCCGAGTACTGTTCGAGCTGTCCAAGTGACAACACTGGGTTAGGATTAGTACCTTATTTGGAACTGGGCAAAGTGTTTACATAATTTGGGGTTTATATACAAAAGATTTTAACAAATACGAATATGGTTGTTACTCCAAAAAGTTCAGCTTGAACGGAAACTAAAAAAATAACCAATGATAATAGTTAATCATTTATCTTCTAGTATTTTATTTTTTGGTAGGTCTCTAGATTTTATATTTTAAAAGTATTATTTTCACTAGGGTTGAACTTTGGTAAGCTCAGTATACTGTATTTGTGAAAATGATGAAAATCTTAGAAATCAAGAATATTACATTATCTTAGTCTTAAGCAACTAGAAAATGCTTTGCTAACGAATAAACATGTTATAGAGGCTGCATTAAACATATGGGTTTAAAAAATTCTTAATAGCTGTAGGAATTAACAATATGTTTGCACGGGATACGTATCATTTCACCGACAATCACTTCACCGACATCTTAATTCACCGACAATTAATTCACCGACAAGTTTTTTTTTTTATAAATTACACTAACCTTAACTCTAATTCTAGCCTGACCTTAACGACAATGACCAGAATTACTTTGTGAAATGAGCTGTCGGTGAAATAAACTGTCGGTGAAATGAACTTGTCGGTGAATTAGTTTCGGTAAATTAAGCTATCGTGAAGTGATTGTCGGTGAAATGAGCACCACCCGTTTGCGGTTCCGGTTTAACTTCCCGAAATCCATTTTTCTGAAACATCATTTCACCGAAGTCAAAATACCAAAAATCCATTTTACTAGCAGGACAGAAATAGGCCTGTGCCATTTCGCCGAAAATCAAATAACCGATAAGTTTATTTTACTAACAATTATTTCACTGACAGTTCATTTCACCGACAGGTTTTTTTTAAAAATTGCACTAACCTTAACTCTAATTCTAAATCTGACTCTAACGACAATGGCCCGAATTACTTTGTCGGTGAAATGACTGTCGGTTAAATAAACTGCCAGTGAAATAAACCTGTCGGTCAATTGATATTCGGTGAAATGACACAGACCTATTTCTGTCCCGACAGTAAAATGGATTGTCGGCATTATGAATTCGGCGAAATTGTATTTCAGAAACATGGACTTCGGGAAAGTGAGCTACAACCGCCAGGCCTCACTCTATAAAAAAAAAAAAAAAAAAAAATCAGATGAAGAACGAATAAGACAATACGAAGAAGTATTATCAATGAGTCTTAAAAATATATTTAATCTTCGAGAAGATCATTGCAATAATAGTAACCAACATGAAATTATTGAAATACAAAACCAAGTATAAAAGCCAAGTCCTTTACCACACATCTAAAACTAATTAATTTTTGTGAACTAAAATTTTTGTAATTATATTACGACAGGATGAAACGCGCGTCAGCCACCTAACCCTAATTGTAGATCTGCATCAAAAGGTAACTTAAAAAACGCGAATTTCACTCTTTTCGTGTCCACACTGATAATAAAATCAACACGGATTTCAACCTGTTCTATTATATTTTTTCAACGATTTTGTTTGTTAAACAGTTACCAAATTATGCAAGCAGTTGTATGCTATTTGCTGATTATTAGCTTTGTTTTTTATTCTTTTATTTCGATGCATTAATATTGTATTATGGTAAATAATATCAATAATAAGGCCACACGAACTTATACTATCGGGTTTAATATCGCCACTTTTAGTTACCTCCCCGGATTTTAATTTTTTTAATAAAAATTTTTTTAATAAAAAATTTTAAAAAACAAGCGAAGGTGGGCACCACCGGCGCTCCTATTGTATTTCTTGTGTCAATTTTGGTCAAAATTTTTAATATATGTCAAATGATATCAATTAGATCTCCGTTCATATTACGTATAACAATTTGGATTGAGTATTAAAAAAACTCGTATATATGATGATTACGATAATTAATAGCAAGAAGTATTGCACGTATGTGATAATCCAGTCTGACATCGAGTTGAATTTTATTTGATGAGTGCAGTGTATATTAGTTACGATTTATTATTGTTAACACCGAAACGGGATATACAATATTGCGCCGGGGATCACCATAAGCGTTGAGTTTGTACATAATGCAGGCCGGCTGTCAACATGACCATGTGATATTTATATTCAGTAGCTAAATATGAAAATGGCAGGTTCCTTTGGGAAGGATGGCTGGTCGCAAATTGAGGTCAGCTAAAGCTGAATTGACGATGGCAAGTGTGGGGTTACAACTGCGCTTTCCCCTTTTTCTCACTCTATTCATTAATTACTGTATACGAAAGACCATTTAGAATCATGCTCCTCTTGTAGTCTTGATTATGCGGGATTAGTTGCTATTTTCACGAGACACTATCGACTTTTGTCAAGCTCGAATGAAATTACAGCGGAACGATATAGTATAGGTGAGTAGATCCGTATAATACAGGCCTAATTTTTTATAAACTATACCATACGGATATTAATCAGTCTAATATGTATATATATGTTGTAAGTGGGAATAGAATTTAAGTGGATTTGGAATTTCCTAGTTAAATTAGGGTTAGGGTTAGGGTGTACATATGATAAAATCAACCCCAAAATGGGGATTGTATATATAAATTCTGAATCCACTTAAATTCCGTTTCCACTTACAACATATATAAGGGAATTTTTGATATAATTTTAATATACAGAATTCATTTTATAGCTTAGGTTGATATTAACGGGGTTCTCTGTATAGCTGAATGATTCGAGATTTATACAGAATTTTGAAAATATGATACGGACTATCTAATTGCAGAATTCCAATAAATTGTACTGAAAGTAGGATAAACCTTGCACGCTTTCTTTCTAGCACTCTTATTTTAAGTTGCGTTTTGGCCGTGAAATCCGGTTATTCTAAATTCGCACTTTTGTGATATACTTATGTAAGAAATCATATTTATTGTATGGGTATGTAATGAATACCCAGTTACACACGGGTTATTCATATACCCATACAATAAATATTGCACGGTGCCTGACGTAACAATCCCGTGTAATAATCAAATGAAAAAAGCACATAAGACCCGTGCAATAATTGGCAATTATTGCATATCGAAAGATATATTATTTGTATTCATATTGACATTAAACACGTTTAATCAGAATTCTGGGGGAAAATCGGAAATACCTATTTGCGCGAGTGATACAAACCCAAAAAGGGGATCTTCTAAAGCTAGGTAGTTTTTAGGTTGATTAATAATAATTTGTAAAGTCACGTGAGGCATATAAATTACTATCTGGCTTTAGGCGATCCCCATACTGACCTGGTCAGTCGTACCATACTGATCTTCGTAACACCTATATGGGGGTTTTGCAGTAGAAAGGGCGGATACTCACCTTGAGATAATTGAGGTTTTGATTTTCGGGTTAATCAAAATTTCACGATTTTGATTGGTTAAAAATAACATGTGATTAACGGTAATCTCGCCTCGTGCAATTTTCTATTACATTTATCTCGATTTTTTATTATGCAAATCGACTTTCATTTACAATTGAAAAATATTGACCACATCGAAATTTACCCGAATCTAATAAAAACTTATTTTTTATTTTTGGGGTAATTTCCGCCCTTTCTACTGCAAAGGCCCCATATATACGGGGGGTTTTTTTTTTTTACTATGAGAGGGGGAGAGATGCTGCACTTTACTTATTTGCGCGAGTAACACAAACCGAAAAAAGGAAATCGAATTTTGTAAATAAACAAGTGCGAAAAGATATAAGTTTAGGGTTAGGGTTAATATTAGAGGCTATAACAATAGATTGTTGCTTGTTATATTTAAAATTTCGTTCCTGACATTTTTTTAATTAGTGCACCAAGGTCAATTTAAACACTAGTTTTTGAGTATTTCCGCTTTTTTTTCTTTCGCACATGTTCTGAATTCATGTTGAGTTGATCCGGGATAGGTAAATTTTGTGCACTCCGAATGGCCATTTCCTTTTTAGGGGTTTGTATTACTCGCACAAATAAGTACGTACGTGCGAGATTCATTGGTCTGGCCTTACGTTATTGATTCGATTCAGACGGACACGCGCATGATGCCGAGTAATTTCATAATATTGGGATTTTGCTGACATCACAACCCGAATACCCAGTAAAAAACTTTTAATATGCTAAAAATTTTTTAATAATATGCAAACGGATTCGGTATTTTTACTGGGCATGAAAAGTTTATAAAATTGCGAACAAATTAGGGTACATAGCCGCGCGATGCAGTTATGCATAAACCAGAAACGCAGTATGATCACTAGACTCGTATTAAATTATCTTACGCAATCTATAAGGTAGTGGTATTGTTCATCTTGTCAATTGGTTGAACTTATGATATACGTATGAGCGAAATCTTGGATTAAATATGAAATACGCGTTACCTATAAGAGACCCTTTGAGTAGTGATGGGTAACCGGATAAAGGTAAACAATCTGTGGGTTCTCGCATAAGACACTGGATATAAATATTAGGATCTTTTGCAATCTAAGCGATTCCTTTAATAAAATATTAATTGATTATAAAGTTGAGCCACCTATATCTAGGAATGGGTCATGAACTATATGATAAAATAGATTATAACATGCCATTTAGGTCGACTGTTCGAAGCACTAAATGCAACGGTAGACAATGAACCTCGGAATGAATATAGTTACGTTTGAAACTGGTGATTTGATAGATCGATACTGTTAATTTCACCGACAAGTTTATTTCACCGATAGTACGATTCACCGACACGTTTATTTCACCGAAAGTACGATTCACCAGGTAGTTAGTAAAGTAGTACGGTACGGTAGTGCAAACATGTACGTACGTACGAAAATTAGGCAAGATTTTAATAGTACGTACGTTAAAAAAAAAAAAAAAAATTCGTACTAGTACATACGAATTTTTTTTTTATATTTTAGTACTTTCGAAGTCTTTTAATAAATGAACGATACTAAGAAAAAGTAAAGCTTTAAGTTTTAAAATACCGAACTCAATTCTTGAAACGTGCATAATTGAGTCATTAAATTATAAATTAACAAGTTCGATTTCTGATTTTCTTCCGGCATTAACCTCAAATTAATATTCGAATGCTCGAATTTTTTTTTCAAACATATGATAAAGCATGAGGTTTTAAGATACATTCAGCATTTATTTAATTACAAGCGAATACGTACAAATTTTTATTGAAATTAAATGCACAGATAAACATATTTAAAATAAATCTAAATTATCGAAAATCACAAACCCAAACTTGCTTTTAACTGCTTGTTTTGTAATTCAATAGC
>CAJVQC010000323.1:0-13768 GCA_910592285.1 Racocetra persica | reverse complement strand
AAAAGTAAATCAGAGCTAAAAAAGTGTAAAAACGCAGGCAAATTTGCCTGTATTCTACTACAATCTAAGGGATAATTTATATATAAATCTTGTGTAACCTGTATCACATAGCTCTCCAGATGACTGGTGAATCATCTATTAAAATTGATTAAGAATAATTCAAATTATCACAATAGCTTCTTGTATTAGAAATACTACCAGGTAAAAAAGAATTACAAAATATTTAGTATTATGATTTGGATATTAAAATTATTAAAAAATAGTATATTAGCTCAAAGATACAAGAGAATCTTATCAAAAAAAATCAGCAGCAAAAAAAAGCCTTAATATCAAATAATATTCTATATTGATAGATCTTTAAGAAATAATAATATATTTTTATGAACAGAGCCAGACAGTATAAGAACTAGTTGGATGCAAGTAAATGAAAAAGAAAATAAAATAGTAGACAAGGGTTTCTTTGGAGCAAAAATTAGCCATTGTTAACAAAAGCTGAATTGCTCATGATTTGGTATATACTCTCATCATACTAAGTAAAAAAAAGTTAAAATTTATACAAATATTGTAGCAGCAATAGAAGCTATAGAAAGAAGAGAAAAAAAAACAATATGACAAATATTAAATAAAAAGAATTATAATTTAATAGACAATATAGCCAACATAATTAAGTTTAAGAAAATTTAGATAAAATTAATAAAGGTTAAGAGTCAAGTAAAATAGATAGAATGATAGAGCAGATAATTTAGCAAAATTAGAAACTAAAGTAGATAGTATAGTTGAAAAACTCTCTCAAGAATTAAGTATCTCTTTGTGTTAGAAAGGTTTAGCAGTAGAAGGTTCTACTAAACAATCCATACAGACAATTTTTAGTTTTTAAACAGGTATAGATTAGAGAACAGCAACTGCAATACAAAAAGAAAAATTAGATGAATCTTCAAATATACAATATTGGCTGATTTTGTGAAGAAAAATTAGAAGCCAAAATAGAATTAAATGCATTAGCTCAAAGAAAAACTATCTAGATATACTAATCAAATGCTTCTATAAAAAATTGCCAGTTCTAAAAACTTTGGCTAGCAAAAGATTAGATCTATACAAGAATTTATATTATATCATTTGAGTTGATTTTTAGTATAGATAAATATATATAATTATTATATAATTATAATATATATAAATTAAGTATTTTGAACTAATTTAAGTAATTTTATAACTTATTAAGGTTAGAGTTAAGGCTAGAATTTAAATTGGCTCAAATTAGTTAGACTTTATACCACAGGTCGAATACCAAAATATCAGACAAAATATCAGCTATCTGATATTCCTATATATAATAATGATATTTTATCAAGATATCTATAAAGGATATAGATCAAATATATTTTGCCAAAATCAAACTAGAATTTTAGCTTTTGAACCAAAAGTATTAGTGAATATTAGCTGAGAAAATATCTCACCGAAATTAGCAGAAATAGGTATTAGCCATTAATATTATTTTGAAAAATAAATAATATTTTTATAAAATATGTTGTTTAAGTGTAGTTATTTATATAAAAATTATTGTATAATGATAAAATATTTTATCAGATATATACGTATAATTCTTAAATATATCAATATGCATAAAACATCAGTTTCTGATCATTTTGAAATAGTAATAAATCATATTTTATAATCTGAATAATTAAATTATATATAATATAAATTGTATATAATTAGATATTATATTTTCTATTTAATGGAATTACAGACATATATTCATAAGGCTTCTGTGAACTAACAGTATAAGTACTAGTAACAAATCTACCCAGTATATTATATATAGGAATTGTGCAATCATGATCTACATTATAAAACTCCTTATTCCATAATTCTATATTACATAGTTTGTCATCATTTTTGCTAATATTAAGATAATATCTTAATTTTTCATCTTTTATCTTTTTATACCAACAGACATATGCAAGATTATACTTTGTTAACGCTTCTAAGTAGTCAATAGAATACTCAAAAAAAACTAAACCTGGACTGGATATATAATCACATTATCACTATTTAAAAATTTTGCAAGTATTCTTGAAGAATTTTCATGTCTCTTTGAAAAAGTTGAACTGAAAACTTCTGCACTTATTTGAATTTTTCTATATTGGTTTATAATAGGTAATATAGCTATTAATCTATCTGATGCTAAATCTACTGAATGAACAAATATATTAGTTTCATATATATTATTATAGTATTCAGTGAGTAACTTCATAAATTCTTAGGAGACGTAGGTATTTATTTTCTTTGGTATAAGAAAGGTTTCAAGAAATAAATCAGACTCAGTACCAGTACTGATTTCTTCTTCAATTGATCTTGATATTGAAATGAATTCTATCACTTTATTATTGGATATATCATAAATGCTTAAGCTCCTGGCTGATAGTTTTGGATCTAAAATAGACAAGCTTTCCAATAAATAAGTATCATTACTATTACTAATTAATCTATCAACATGTTTATTTCTTTGGATAATATTTATAAGTTCTAATTCAATTTTTCTATTACTATTTTCATAGCTTCTATAAAAAATAAAAATATATATTATATATATTACTTAGAATTATAGGTCTATCGTAAGTTAAAAAAGAAAATTTGAGTCATTAAAATTTTTTATTACAAATTTTCTTATTTGAATTATAATGTATAAGTGGTAGTAGAATTCAAAAAAGGAAATTTTAATAATGAAAATGATTAGTAATTATTGTAAAAATTGCTTTTTTTGAATTTTACCACCTTCTATAGCTATATATAAGATTGGAAACATAGGTAATTTATATGTATCACATGATTTACTTTACAAATTTAGTAATAATCAATTTGGTTTGGATAAATACTAAGATAGGATATAGGGTATTGGTTAAATTATTAATTTTTTATATATTATTTACCTAGTAATCTATTTATTCGTTCAAAACTGAAGCACCAGAAAGAATTCAAGAGTCTGTAATCTAAAGCACATTCACATATATGGAGGCTTAGGTGAATGCTTGGTGATATTTTTTAGGACTATATATTTCTTTAATAATTTTTATTATCGCTATTAGATATTGATATGCCTCTTTCAAATCTTTTTTACCAATAATTCTACAAACTAATATACTACACATCCAAATGAAATAGTCAGAATCTTTCTATCAGCATCACACAACAGATCTCAACAAATTGTAGTTGTATATACAGAATAAAGGTCTTTTATTGATCTGCTGTAAACTTTGAAAACCTTTCTCCAATAGAAATTTTGTGAGAGATTCTACTAATATCAGATAGCACATTGATTTAGTCAGCTGACAACTGCATAATTTTTAATTTTTGAAAAGTTAGCTAGTCACCTTCAATCCATAACTTAGTTACAATCTATTTTGCTATACTCAGAAAGAGGCAATGTATTGGGTCTATCACCAGAAACCTAATAGAATTAAAGTATGAAAGCCTATAGATTTCTGACTATCTAGCAAGAGTATTAGAAATATGCTATTTTCTTTGATCTGCTGTCTTACAATTTTTCTATTTCATAGTATTGTTTTGGATAAGGTTGTGGTCACATTCTACAAACCAGGAATCTATATCAGAAATACCACCAAAATAAGGTTAATTCCAGTTATTATAATTGGCTCTCTTATAACAACAATGACATGCGACCTTAGCCAAAATATGTTCACAAGCTTTCTTGCTGCAGATAATTTATTAGAACAACAAATTACAGCACATTTTATTCTCTTGCCAAATAGAGACTTAAATGTAGCTGATAGGTCTATCCTTTCTCAAAGTTCTATAAGCTGATCAATAATAGATGCTAAATAGTAATTCAATTGATGCAGCTTTGGTTCTGAAGGTCCAGCTATAATAGCTAATGTTATTATATTAAATGGTTTAAACCTTTCATATAAATATAAGAAAAAAAAAATGAATGTAAGAAAAAAACAAATGTAAAAAAAAAAATAAAAATAAAAAAATAAAAAACAAATGTAAAAAAAAACTAATGTAAAAAAAAGAAAAGAACAGAATAAAAACCTTTTTTGATAAAAAAGATTACATATAACAGCATATATAACCTCTCATACAATATTGAGAAGATTCGAATAGTTGAAACCAATCTAAATTTATAATTAATCTGATATGGCTATTAGCTGTTTCTGAGTAAAAAAATAGAATTTTTTTATCATCAGAGAATGATTTCTATATTTTACAATCATATATATCTGCTAATTGGTTTTTGGATAGTTGATAGATCTATTGTCTATATGTTCCTCAAACTCTGATCTTTGGAACAACTTAATGAATGTTTGTTTAAGTTTTAAAACAGAATAAATAGATATTGGCTTTCTGACTATACCATTTTTTATCTTGACTTTCTTTGAAAGTATTGCATTGCATACTACTCTTCTGCTAATATTAATATGGTTTGGTAATTCTATATAAATACAGTGAAGTATTTTTGGATTTTGTCCTGTTTTCTTTGTTGATATATTTTTAATATTATATAGTTTGCAACAAAATTCACATGTAGTGAATTTTGTTATATTATTAGATATACTAATCATATTGTTTGCTACTTCTATTAAAGTGAAAAGCTATAATATTTATTCTTATCTATATTAGTTAGTAAATACCACAAATACTTAATCAAAAAATCGATGCTTGTGTTAGAAAGCTGAAACTTTTCAAAGCAATACAAAATAGTAATGATCATGTTAACTGTATCATAGGACAAAAAATATTTAATATCTGGGATAAAATTAAAATAGGCAATAGAATAAGGAAAATACTAATAGATAGAGAAAAGCAAGCTGATGAAGCAAAGGCGAAAATAGAATTAGGTTGGAGCAAGAGACTTCATGACAAAGAAGTAGCCTACAAAGACAGCATAACAAAACAGCCCTAAAATCTATAGTACAACAATTCAAAAAAGCCATCAAGTTCTCCGCAGCAATATATCATAAGATTAAGAAGAAAATTAAAGAAGCAAAAGACAAGAAGAGACAAATCCTGCAAAAGAAAAAACAAGTAGCCAAAATAAAGTCAAAACTAGAAGCAGGCTGGAGCAAGAGACTTTAGGAACAAAGAAAATTCGACAAGGGCAAAACAACAAAATAGTATTAAGAACTCTGGTTGTAGAATTTAAAGTATCAGCTGAACTAGAGTTAGCAAGACAAAAAAGGAAGAGAAGAATAGCTAAGAAAATAAAAGAAAAGAAAATTAGAGAATCAAAGACTAAGGTTATCGCTAAAAAAGAAGATCTAAACATGATCCAGGAAGACTCTAGACCAAAGGCTGAATTATCAAACCCAACAGAAAGTTGATCGAAGTAATATATCAAATAAGAATTAAAGACTCACAGACAGATGACAGAGTATAAAAGATAAAAAAAAAAAGACCTGCTTATAAAATGAATATAGTATTTGAAGGCCCAAAGAAACATTAATGCGAAATAGATTCAAGATACTTTATCACGCAGGCAAGAGAGACCCAAAGATTGGAAGAAAAAAAAAAGTTATGCTACTGAGGATATTAGAAAAGATCTTTGTTAAAATTTTGAAGTCCAGAGAATCTGGAATGAAATGCAAGAGAAATTTTCAGGTAAAAAACTAAAACTCAGAAGAAAAAAAGAAAAAAGAAAAACAAAGAAAAATATAGAAAAAGAAGACCTATGAATCTAGTAGACGAAAGAAGAAGAATCTGAGCAGACTATCCAAGGCTTAGAAGTGAAAAAACCAAAAGAAGGCCCAAGGCATTTTGAGAAAAAAAAGGTTTACAGAAGAATATACTTAGAAAAACCTATTAGAAGAAGCTTTCAAGAAGTCAGAAATTATCACGGCACAGTGTTACAAAAAGAGAAAACCATTAGAAAGAATATAAGAAGACTCTTGCGAGCTGGGTCACTTATCAGTTAGGACAAACTCAACTAGAAGAAGAGGAGGAAGAAATGTAAATATAGACGAAAGAATTCTAGCAATTTCCTTTTAGTAGAAGATAGAATAGAGTTACTTGTTAAAAAGAAATTAGGTTTAGATTATTTTAAAGAGAAGAATAGTTTAGTAAGGGAAAAGTGCCAATTAGATGTAGTTAAAAATTTTTTCAATTTGAAACCATCTTGCTATGGTTTCGCTGGCTAGCTTGATATAGTCCCCGGGGTAGGCAATAGCCTTATCCGGTGAGACAGACCACACTTGGGCACCCTTTGAGTGATATCAAATCTGCAGTTTAGATAGTGAATATATGTATATTTATACTTTGATCTAATAAAGATACCAGTGAGGCTGCCAACATATTAAAAAAAAAAACAAAAAAAAGCTGAAACCTTTGTTGGTAATGAAAAACCCATAATACAATTTGCAATACATTCTTATCAACAGTTTGGGAATTGGTCTTAGAGCTATTATTTAAATTAGGTGCATCGAAGCTTATTATATTTTCTTCTTTACTTTCTTCTTCAGTTTTATCAGTTTTATCATTTTTTATATCATCATTTTTAATTTAATTATTAGAAAAAAGAGACAATTCTTCACCAGGATAAAAAGCCAATATCTTTGCATTATAGAAGCATTCAAATAGCTGTCTAACAAGAAATTAAAGATTTTTTGGCTGCAGCAAAGGTACCAAATTATATTCTTCACTATTTGAATAATATCCTTTTATAGAATATAAAAAAGAAAAAAAAAATTAGAGGAATTAGAATAAAAAAAAAAAGATAAAATAAGAAACAAAAAAAACAATTTTCACTATCAGTAGAATCATTATTATTCTGATCTATTGGTAAAATGCTGTTCACCATATCTGAAAACCCTTCTCTGTTATAGGTATCAATTGGCCAATAGCCCATCTGTTGTCTTGAAATAATATATTTTTCTTTCACAATAAAGGGTTTCTGTTCTTCTGCTTCATGTTCAGCTTTAACTCTTGGATCTCTTTTTATACTATTGCACTTACTACAGAAACATGATACTTTACTACGCATACATTTTTTTGTTTGTAATAGAATAGTGGGTTTTTTAACAATTTCTTTACTCTTCTTGTAAGTTATAACAAAAATATAAAAAAAAGTACTAAGATATTGACTAAGAATTGAGAGTGAAAATATAAAAAAAGTGACAATATTGAGAAAGAAACAACAACTTTCTTAGCCTATTTATATTACAAGCTTCTTATAAAAAATAAGCGCAATGAAAGTTTATTTTATTTTTTGTTCGATACAAACATCAGACTAACAAATTAAAGTTATTTTTATTTTATATTCTTTGTTCGATATATGTATAGAACAGACAAATTAAAGTTTATTTTTTTTTGATAAATTATATATTATTAAATTATATTGAAAGTTTATTTTGTATTTTTTGTTCGATACATATATTGGACAGACAAATTAAAGTTTATTTTTTTTGATAAATTATATATTGTTAATTATACTGAAAATTTATTTGGTATCTTTGTTCAATACATGTATTGAATATACAAATTAAAGTTTTTGTTTTGATAAATTGTATATTGTTAATTACACTGAAAATTTATTTTGTATTCTTTGTTTGATATATGTATCAGACATACAATTAAAGTTTATTTTTTGATTATTAATTACTAAAAATTTATTTGTATTCTTTGTCCAATATGTGTATTAGATAGACAAATTAAAAATTTATAATTTTTATTGTTAAAAGATTATTAAAGTTTTATTAATAAATTTTATTAATTTTTTCATTTGTCTAATATGCATATTAGAACAACAACAGATAATGAAATTAAAAGCTTAATTTTTTTTGCATTGTGTAAAGTATATGTGCAAATGTAAGTCAAGTCTTAGATTTGACTCTAGACAAGTTTTAATAAAATTCGATTTTGAAGTATAATTTTTTTTTATATATTTATGTCTACAATATAGTAAAAAACATCTTAAATTTTTTTTAAAATTTTAGTATAGTACATAAATCAGATATTTTGGAGTTATGTATATGATCAGTTATATATATTTCTATATATAAACATATTTGATAAATAGCGTAAATCAAATTTTTTATATATAAATTATATTAAAGATAACAATTAATTATAGATATTACATAAATATAAAGGAAAATAATTAAATTTATATCACAATATGTAATGGTATAATAATGATATAAATAATATCTATACTATATATATATTTTAATTAGTAGTACAATAAAGATGACATGAATATTGGAGGTAGTTAAAATGTTATTTTGAATCAAAACATTGATACAACAATTGGAGATAGTTAAAATATTATTTGAATCAATATATCATATAATAGTTTATTTTACATAATAGTTTAGTTTACATGTAATAGTTTAAATAATAAAGCAAAGTTTATTTACTTACGTATTAAATAATAAATCTGATAACAATAAAATTAACTTGTTTTATTCAAAAAAAGATATAAAAGTAACTGGTTTTTTAATTTTTTTAACTCTTGATTTTACTGGCCTTCTTAAAATAGAATTCTTTTACTTCGTGTGGCTTTCTGTTTTCTAATATAAATATAACTATTTCCTCTTAAGTTCTATAAATAAGTAATAGTTTACAAAGTTCTTTCACTTTACTCTTTATAGAACTTATAGGAATATTGGCTTTCTTATCTTCTTTTTTATTTTTCGCTTGCTGGTATTCTTAGGTAAATATTTCACCTAAGTTAACAAAACTTTAAGTCATAGTATAAAACTACTAGCTTTTTTGACTTTTTTATTTTTTTTGCTCGCTGGTGTTCCAGATAAATATACTTCAGGATAATCATTTTGCTATAATATATATTTAGCTAGTATATTTTTTTTTGAATTTATATTAGTTTTGTAAATTATGAAAAATTTAAAAAATTTTTGGTTGGTCTTTTTTCTATTTGATATTATGTCACATTCAATACTCTTTGTTTTGAACTATCTTCTAGATCATGGCAAGTAACAAATTCCAAAATAAGAAGCTATTCATTTTTCTGCTACAGTTCTGATTCATCTTCTGAATCCTCTTGTTCACATTCTCGAAATTAGTATTCTCATTGTCACTAATCTTGTTCTCATATCTGATATTTTTATACTTGGACCTGACATTCTTATTCATATGCCAATCACTCTCAATTGAACTCAAAATAACTGTGATAGTTCAGAAGAAAGGAGTTATAAATGTACAAAAATAAATGCATTAGAAGAAAGTAAACTAATTAATATTTTATTTTATTTTATATATTTATAATATGAATATTGGCAAAAAAATATTTATTTGTTATTTTATATATATTGACAATATGAATATCAGAAAAAATATTTATCTTGATTATTATTTATTATTATTTTATATATTATGATACGAATATCAAAAAAATATTTACCTTATTTATTATATTTTATATTAATAATACAAATATAGCTAAAAATATTTACTTTATTATAAAAAATAAAATTTTAAAATCTCAACTTTCTCTTTTTGAAAAAAAACTAAAACACATTAAAAGGGCAAAATCAAGCACTCCAAATCTACGATATTCACAATCACCTGCTATATCTGTTTATGTTAATAATAATAACAATTATAATAGTGATATCAATAATAATGATAGAAGGAAAAAAATAAGAAAAGAGAATGATCTTTTTTACCTAAAAAGATCTATGACCCAGATCAAGAAAGGTTTAGAAAAAGGCAATTAGTCCTAATGAACAAAGAATATAAAATAGCTTTTAGGATATGACTGTATTTAATTAATATTTTAATTAATTAATAATAATAATACTAATGATAGAAATATCAGATTGTATAATTTACTATTATAGAAATAAATACTCTGTGTAGCTAGGCAATTAGCAAATGAAAATTCTTAGCTGGCGGTTAGTGCTCAAAAAATGGTACAAACAAAAAGAATTTGTTAAGCTTTCTATTTTACCTACTTTAAAAAAACATTAATAAAAACCTTGAATATTTGGATAAAAAAGTTGTTCATATGCTCTAAACAGATCATAAAAGCATATACTCAACAGCAAAGATTAAAGTAGACCCTGTATTAGAGAAAGCAAATAAGAAACATGGTGGAAAAAATTCACGTATACAAAATATATATGACTATTGACTTATTAGATATTTGTTTATTTTATATTTAGTTATTTATTTATGGATGAATATATTTGTTACATCTTGTAACACATATATTTGTAATAGTCTAATTAGTATAACCAATAAAAGCAACAAAAAATTTGTGTAACTCAAACCCTAACTCTAACTACTATTGGCTAATAAGTGTATATTATATGTCACAGGCTGTTACAAGAACATTTATTTTTTATTTATTTATTTTATTATTTTATTTATTTATTTTAGAAAAAGGTAGAAGGATTAAAAGTTTGTAACAAATGATCTATATAAAAGATCCTATAATCGAAAAATATCGACCAAATGCTCTTAAAAAGAAAGAATAGAAAGACTATCTTGCTGAAGTCATTGTTATAACAGAATATCATTCTGATGAGTTAACTGGGTCCAATATTGAACTTGTAGTAAAAAAAACAAGTCCAAATGCAGACAATCATATTATTAAAGTATATATTTTCCCATAGAGGTTTGAAAGTGTAATTCTGATTTTTAATTTGAGTTTCTATCATAAAATAGTTGTATCAGCTTTTTTACAATTATTCTAAAAACTATATAGTGCAAAAAATTTTCTATCAGGCTAAGTGGCTTTAACGAACCTAGCCAATAAAATTATAAGAGAACGATATTACAACAAAAACTAGATTCAAAACACAAGACCACCTCTTGATATATCCTTTTAGACAATTGCTTTATATTACAATTATAATAGATATACAGACCCTTTTACACCCAATACATCTACCAGAACCAATAATTCAGGGTCTAATAATAATAACAATGATGATAATAATAATCCTAAGCCTAGCAATCCTGGGTATACTGATACTGAATCTAATAATGATCCTGAACCTGGGCATACTAATGATACCAGATCTAATAACGATTTAGAATCTGATGCTAACAATTATGAGCTAACTAATTTTGGGCATGAATCTAGTATTATCCTATATCTACTTCTTTAAAAATAATAGATAACTAGAGCAACTGTTGCCAGTAAATATTTTGTGTAATATCCCAAGTTATTGTATTTTACCTAATTCAGTATAGTATTTTTATAAAACTTAACAAAGAAGATTTAAGGCAATTTGTAATTACAAAAGAGGCAACAATTAAAAATATATGAAGATACTAATAACTGTTTAGGATTTTGGTTCTAAAAGGTATTTTATTATTAAAAGTGTATAAAGATACAATGTTAAACTCAAGGTTCACATCTGCTGCTTTTATACTTTTCAATTTTTTAGAAACATAATGGTCTATATTTAGTATTTATGCTACAAATATTACAAATAGTACTAATAAGATATATAATATATATAATACAGATACTACATATAAGACAAACAATATATATATAATATGTAAAATAAATAATATAGATGCTATAAAAATGATATATAATAGATATGCTACATGTAAAGCATTTCGCGCAGTTGATCATCAGCCAATCAGGTTGTGCCACATGTGATCTATATATAGAACATTTAATCAAATCATATTTTTGGTCTAATCTCAGCTTTTTGTAATTGGATTTGGATGATTTCACTATCTTTAAATTTGTCTCGATAAGCTGATTCAAATGGTAGTAGTTTCATCTTGATTAGACCAGTGGTTGTAAAGATATGAGCCAAAATAGTTTTTTCTTAAAGATTAATACTAGAAATAAATCAGGGTATGCAATTAAGAACAAGTAGAAAATTTATTTATATATTTATTAACTTTCTATCCTAGATTCAATAATTCTGATACAAATGATCTGGAAACAAATAATAATGAATCAACTAATTACGGGCATAATTCTGGATGTAGACCTAGAAATAACAATTTTAATACAAATGATCTAGAAACAAATAATAATAAATCAACTAATTTTGAGCATAATTCTGGGTATAGATCTAGAAACAACAATTCTAATACAAATGATTTGGAAACAAATAATGATAAATCAACTAATTCTGGGTATAATTCTGGATATAGATCTAGAAGCGACAATTCTAATATAAATAATCTGGAAACAAATAATCATAAATCAACTTCTACAAATAACAACTCTGGTACTAAAACTTCTGTTCGTACATCTAGCTGAATTAAGAATAAAAAAAAATAAATGTTTCAACCAGAAAATTTGGCTATAGTGAAAACAAAACTGAGATATAGACCTTTTAAATATACTATTTTTTAGTTGATATAATTTTTATATATATTTATTACTTTGACAGTAAACAACAATAAAGAGATGATACCCAGGATCTTATAGTGCAAAATGTGACATACAAGAAAAAACTTGATATTGTTATTTATATCAATACAGATGAATTTTATTTTATTCATATTGTAAAGCACATTAGCAGTAGATTTAGTATATAGATTTTTTAGTGAATATTTCAAAAATGTATATTCATATAGTATTAGCTATTGACTAGTAATATTTGTATATAGAAAAATAAATAATTATTAATTACTTTCGTTATGAAAATATTGATTCTATACATCATATAAATAGTATTAAATTATGAATACATAAACAATCAGAAAAATTTATATAACTATTAATGAGCTGATATTTTGCGATATTTGGCATATATCACTTAGAAATTTAGAATATTGTATAAATATCAGAGAATATAGTATCAATATTCTAAAGCTGATATTCTTTTCAAAATTTTGTATATACATTACAGAAAGTAGTCGATATATCCAAGCTAATAGATCATAAATACATGCCAAATATCAGTGAGCTATCAGTTAGCACCTATCGAACAAATATTGTAAGATTTATACTACCTTTATTAACCTATTGGCTAGCCGATAGGTTATCAAAATTTTATTGTTGAACCTGTGTATATTAAAATCTTGTAATAATTTATATATGTCTACTTATACTAAAGAAGATCCTATAATTTGTAAAAAAATGAAGAAAAAGATTAAGACCACTTAACAAGATGTGAAAAATCTGAGAGAAAATAGAATAAAGTAGAGCAAACTAAATCAAATCTAGCCTGGGCTGTTCTTTCTAAAAAAACAATAAATCAGCTCAATAAAGTTTAACTCAAAACCTTGTTCTGGAAACTATCAAGAGAAGAGAAAAACTAAACAATAGTTGGTATCCTTAAAGATCTAATTTAGAAAGAAGTTTTTAGAAAGATCTTTAATATTATAAAACCTCTTAAAGAAGCAAAGAATTATTTAAAAACTATAGTGAACTTGGTATAGAACTACTTTTAAGAGAATATTTGAAAACAAAGATACACAACTGTTAATAAATAAAAAAATAAGATAAATGCTAAACAAAAAAGAAGAGCAATTCAAGGCCAGAAAGCTCAAGTACTAATACAAAACAGTTATACAAGACTATAACACTGGTCGAAATTTTTAATATAAAAGGCCGATATTTGGAAGATAGCTAGGTGAAACATCTAAAAACAAATATTCAAATATCATATAAATGATATAAATATAAATAATATAATCAATAAAATATTGGCTTAAAATCATAGAAAGATATAAAGATGTTATATTAAAATTTAAAATTTATCTAAAAAAAAGTTGATATAAGATGGTTAATATAATCATCAATAAATATTGTGTAATATAAATCGATAGCTTTATGATTATATAAATAATGAGAAGATATAAA
>CAJVQC010000322.1:0-13779 GCA_910592285.1 Racocetra persica | reverse complement strand
TTTAACCGGATTGCCTCGGCATATCCCTGCTTAGCCATCTTTTCGATCTGTTGACTTACTGCGTAAGTCAACTTGAATGAAGATTATGCAGATCATTTTTTGCTGATCAACCAATAAAACAAAAGAATATGGGTAATTATTTTTGAATCCAAACCAATTTTATGTTTATGAGTAATATTGTAACATTTTGGTGTGGATTCAAAAATAATCACCCATATGCACTGTAACCGATATTATCACAGGAGCTGACAAATATTAAATAATAAAGCCCTCCTGCGAATACTCATTTATCGATACAATTTAATGTGTCAGATCGATATGTAGTATTAAATTTCATTGTCAAAATGAATATTCATTGGGTGGCTATAATTACTTAAGACTTAGCAGCTCCATATTAGCTTTACGTTGATTTACCTTACTGATGACCGTTGTAAAAGACAAATGCTTCTCGGGTAAATTATTATAATAACAATTAGCTATAATATCACACTAAATCCTAATTTTTGAAGGCTTTGATTGAGTGCGGAAAGATTTGGTCCGAATAGTTAGGCTTATTAGAACTCTAGATTACGTCACGAGTTCTCGGTTCTTTACTAATTAATGGATTATTGGAGCGAGCACTTTGCGCCTTTCCGAATTTTGGACCTATCTGAGTTGAGGGTAAACTTTTTTACTTATATACTTTCTTACTACATATGAAATGAATTTACTGAATTTTATAAATTAAATGTTTATTTATTCTGTTATCGTGTCGTTTACTCTAATTTGTCAATCCATAATATTTTATCAACTTTACAAAATTAACGAAGTTTAGAAAAAATAGAAATAATAAAGAAATGGGATGCTGGACGGGCTTGACTTCATTCAATCTACCTTATTATTATCGGATGAATTAGAGACGCGAATGATGTGTGATATCTACATCCTTTTTCGAGTTACACACAGTAAGTACATAAGTAGGCGCTTTGCAATAGAAAAGGCCTAAATGCTATATATAATATATAAAGCATTTAGACCTTTTCTACTGCAAAGCGTCCAAGTTGTTTATACATCCTTTTTTCGAGTTGTTACGCTCATAGGACGACTTTCTTATGATTGGTTGTTTAAGTCAATTTAATTTTACATTATTTATACTGTTTAAAGTACTTTTCAAAAAAAATCAAACTACAAAGAATAAATGAAAAAAAGTATATAGGATTTATTATTAGTGTTGTAGGACTCCACTATTGAAAATGATCAAAATCCCTTTTTGTTTTAAAGAAGCTAGCATAGTAATAATCTTGTTCGATCTATTTTTAAGAAGTTATTACAATGCTAACTTCGTTAAAACAAAAAGAGATTTCGATCATTTTCAATAGTTGAAAATTTTTGATGAGAATTCTGTGACTATAAAATTAAGTGATAATGTGATGATTTATAAATTACTTATAAATATTATGTGGCTTCATGATCAGTAAGCAATTTGCAACTAAGAAAAGTCGTTGGCCAATCACTGATAAAAAAATTATATTTTAACTAAATACCTCGTAATATATAGTACAAATTATAACTTAATTACTGGGTAATATCTGTATTTAAATATATTTACTAGTAAATATATTTAAATAAAGATATTACCCAGTAATTAAGTTATAATTTGTATTATATATTACGAGGTAAGTTATAATTTGTATTATATATTATTTAGTTAAAATATAATTTTTTAACTAATGAATTAAATACAATGATGATTTATAGCTAGGGTTGTAAATTTACATCAATTTTAATTTTTTTATGTAAGTTAAGTTAAAAGCCATGTAATTTACATATAAGTTTGTAAGTTAAATAATATATAATATAATATATACTATATAAGATATATATTATTTTAGTAACAATTACTTCACTGACACTTACAAACAAGTTTATTTCGCTAATAGTTAATTTACCAACAAGTTTATTTCACTGAAAGTTATTTTACCAACAACTCATTTCATTAACAATTATTTTTTATAAAATACACTAACTTTAACTCTAACTTAATTCAAATAAAATGACTAAAATTACTTTATTAATAAAATAAACTACTAGTAAAATAACTATTAATAAAATGAACTTGTTAGTAAAATGAACTTGTTAATAAATTAATTATTAATGAATTAAGCTGTAAATAAAGTAATTTTTGGTAAAATGCATATTATCCTACTAGGGATTATATTAATATAAACTAATCTGATTAGTTAATTTATTATATTATATATAATAACTTACCATACATCAAAAAATTTTGAATGTAATTTATATATAACTTACATGTAAAGTAAGTATGTAAGTTACAATTAGAGGTGCAGGCGAAACTCAAGGCATCAGAATGTGCCATGTTATAACTAAGTTATAACTAGTTATAACTTGCTGTTTTAAAGTATGGCAAATTATATTTTGCATATAATTATTGTATGGCGTTATAGTTGTAATCTAATTTTTGTGTTGTAACTGTCGTAACCTGATTTTTTTGATGTTATAACTAGCAAATAAAATAATCAATACAATAAATACGTATTTATCAAAGCACTACTATTTTGAGCTATAATGTTTATTTATATATATTTATTACAATTCATATTTAACAAGTATATATTTAAAGTATATGTACATTATATATAAAATATTTTTTATATATCCAAATCATTCTCTTCACTAAAAATCTAAGCCACCATACTTGCAGGATTATAATTAGTATTTCCTGAACCTATTTGTTGTATAACATTATTTGTTATCATATTTTGTTCAAAAAATAAACTATTATTAACAATAAATGCTAGACTTGAAAGGTCAACAATTTTCTCAATTAATAATTGTTTCAATTATAAATTACAAGATTCAGAAATTGGCTCAAATAATTTTTCATTAAACTCTAATTGACTAGTATTAACTGTTGATCTATTTACACTATCTTGAAATCACGTTCGGATAATTCTTTACCATAAAAAATTAATTTCTCCTTAATATTTGCATAGCAAAATGCACGAATCTTAGCAATTGTCTTTAAATATAAATCATTAAGTCTTGTTTTTTGATCTCCAAATATCTATTTGAGTATCAAAATATTTCATTCACACATAGCCTAAAATAGTAGTATCAAAAAAATTTTAATTGCAAGTTCTACCAATGCATCTTTTTGTGCATCGATGCTGAGCTACCACTTTAACAGAAATTCTCTTTCCTTTTTAAATGTTTGTATATATAGTTTTTTTCATTTATAAGTGTGTAGTTCTGTTAACAAATCTTTACATGAGGCTTTATCATAATCAAAGTTTTGTCATATCGTTGCTGCTGCTTTACAGATTTCATAAAATTGACCCCGTTTTAATTTCATTCCTAAATAAAATTATTTATTAACATTTAAATAAATAAAAAAAAATTATTATATATTTTATCTTGATATAATAGATGTAGATAATATGCTAGTTGATACAATGGTGCTGCAAATTTATTAAATCTTGAATTGTACACTTTAATAGCTTTTGCTTTGAATAAATTGGAATCATAAAGTCAATTTATTGCAGTTGCTACCTTAATTAATACTATATAGCAATCTGCAATTGTTGAATGCCAATTTTTCAACTAATTTATCATATCTTTAATAGGCTTTAGTATTGCAGATATATAATGGCATTGATTAAGAAATTCATAGTTTTGAATTAAATTAAAGACAACTTCATTAGAAATTGCTGATGCATAATTATTAATAATCTAGTATAGTGTATAAAAAAAATTAATAATAATAGATTAAAGTTATACGCTATTCATTGCTATTCATGTTAAAAAAAAAAAAATTAATAAAGTTTATTAGTTACCTATTCGAATACTGGTTGGAAGCAAATTAAAGAATCTATAGTTTTATACAACAATCTCTATCTAGTTTTGCAATAGGTTTTAAGTTTACCGCCTCCTATATTCATTATCACTAATCTATTTTTTAAAAGCCTATTTGCTATTGATGAATGGTAAAAAAAGTTTACTACTATTCCATATCATTTAATAAGATCTTTGATTTCATTTGTTTTTAAAAATCTGATACAATTAAATTAATCGTATGAAATTAAATTTTTTATTAATTAGTTATCTTGCCTGCCTCATGTTAGAACCATGATCTGTAATAATAGCAGTGAACTTTTCAACTCCAATTTCATTTAAAACATTATTTATCTTCTTAGCTAAAAATCGTCAGTGTAGATTGCATAGAATAATCCTTAATTTGAAGCAAATATTCTCTATGATTAGGTATTGTAATAATATAATTGTAAAAGAATGAACCTGATGGAGTAGTCCATTCATCAAGTGCTAAAAATTTAATAATTAATAAATTTTTTATTAATACTTAAAATTATAAAAAAAAAAAGAAAAAATTATATATATACTTAATGTTAGGTTTTTTTCAAATTTTAATTTATTATCGATTGCTTTTTTAACTTTAGCGATCTCTTTATCAAGAATGCGCTCAGAAAGAATAAATCAGGAAGGAGGATTATATTTACCATTTAATGTTTTAAACATATTGATAATGAATAGATTATCAATAGTTTCAAAGAGAAATCTAGCATATGTCCAAGCCTTTAGAATAGATCGATCTATTTGCTGCTGCCTGTCTTCAGAAATTATCTCTGAATTTAATTAACTTGAGTTTAAATTATTATTAATTTTGCATTGTCGTTTAATTGTTTTTTCCTCTAATGATAAATTATTTTGCCAGAATTCTTTTATATCTTGTGGAACATTATGGCATTCTCATGCTAAATGTTATTTAAGTATTTGTGGCTTGCCACAAGCCCAATTACACAAACAATACTTACAACTTGCTGCATAGTGTCTATCACCTAAACATTCTCTTATATTAACATAATTCCAGACTTGATCTGGCTTAGGCCCACCATGACGTCTCTTCTTAGTTTGATTTAAAACATGAACATCTTCTGGTGAAACATTTTGATCATCAGAAATACTACTAGATCTTTGAAAAGGCTCATCACTTGGTAATTGTTGAATAGGAAGTTGGGAGTCAGAGATTTGTAAATCAGAATGAGAAGTAGGTATAAAGAACTGTTCAATATTATAGTTTAATTCATATGTTTCAAATGTAGAAAGTTGATCATAATTACTAATATCGTTAAACACATTCATTGTAAAGATCGCTAAGAAATTTTTTATTTTTGTTTTACTGTATTATTTAGCTATCGCTATGGTATGTTAATAACGATAATAGTTACTATTTTGGAAATTGGATATTTATGGCAATTATCTAAATCACGGCATGTTACACATTTGATAATATAATTACGACATCAAATAACGTTACACATCTGATAATAATTACGACACATTTGGGATTATATGATTTTGTCGTAACCGTAACTTGCCGAATGCCGTATAATTCATTGGGACGATTCGCCTGCACCTCTAGTTACAACCTTACAACCCTATTTATAGCTGTTATGCAGTTTTATAAGTGGTTTCATAAGTGTTTTATAAGCAATTCATAGCTAAGAAAAGTAATTGACTAATCAAATGCAACCGTACAATTCGATTTTACCGGTGTTCATGTAAATGATTAAATTAAATTTTATGCAAGATTATCATTAATTTTTAATAACAAAAATCAACAAATTCCTCCCATACGCATTGTTTCCGATAAGATATAGAATTTTATAGTATTATAGTTAATATATATGATAAATGTGCCATTTAATAATGAACATGTGGTGATCGGTAAAATGCGTCTATAACCAGGAATATCCAGCGATTTCGGGGCTTTCATGATCTGATTGTAGAACCTGAAGCTTGGCTTTCGTTTGGTTGCACTCGTATTGTATATGTCGCCGTAAGATTTTTCAGGGATAACATCCGTATAACAGTTTTATTTTTATCCTCAAAAATGGTTACTTAAAAATGATCATAACTGTGATGCTAACGCCAAAAAGAAGCGACGTATAACTCTTGATTTATTTTTTATTTATTTTATTAGGGGGTTTCAGAATTAACGTGCGGGAATCTAATTTTGTAATAGATAGCGCACTTATTTTCAAATGAGCGATGTGTAAACTTTATTTCATTTTCCGACAAATTTGAAATGATGATCTTTGCCGTTGAAAAGTTTACTAGTTTCTTTAAATAAGAGTCTCTAAACACTTTATTTCATTTTCAATTCCAAATTTTTGAACACAAATAAATTTTTTAAACTCGCTTATTATCGAAACACGTTATTTTTTAATTCTGAACCCCCTATTCATTTTATTTACACTTATTATAAAACGCACCTATGGTGGTTTTGCATCTATTATATGTTTTATTATGTCTTTAGATTTTTCTAAGTTTTTATAAGTTTTGTATATAAAAATTTAATCCAAATTTTTTCACGCTAGGGTTAATTTTTTAGGGGTGATTTTTAAGGGTTTGAGGGCATAGAACATTTTACTTAAGCACCCTCACACCAATTTTTAATATACATAGATATAATAAACACCATATTGGTGTGTTATAATAAAAGCTCTCCATTTATTTTATTTATTTATATTGAATATTTTATCTACGCATAAATTTTCTTCTGTTGTCACATTATTTTATCTAAACAGCCCTAGCATTGCCCATAAAAAAATACTCCTGACGTCATATCTTCAATTGTATATATAGTGTTTTGTATATATCGCATGATTCTTAATTTACGTAATTACTCAGCTTATCATTATATATTGTATACAATATATATTTTATTTACAAGTTATATCAGCTGTATTTTTTTTATGGGCGATGCTAGGTCTGCTATTTTATCTACGTATAAATTTTTTTTTTTATTGTTATTGTCAAATCGGCAATCTCCGTTTAAAGTAAGTTCTATAGATGGCATTTTATTTAAGACATAAAATTCTACACGATAATAAATCGTTTTTTCGTCATTAGGGGGTTTCAAAGTTAACAATGAGTGACTAAGGATGGCAAGTATTTTAAAACACAATGTTTTAAAACAGTTTTATATTGTTCTAAAAAGTTAAAAATCATTAAAAAACGTTTTTTTGCCATCCCTATGAGTGACGCATTTGAAATTAAATGAGTTTGAAAAATTTTATTTGTATTTCAAATTTAAAATCGGAGATCCCCATTTAACAAAATAAATAGACCTTTCAACGACAAAAATCATCATTTCAAATTTAGCAGAAAATGAAATAAAGTTGATACATCGTCATTTGAAAATAAATCTGTAACCAATTTCAATTAAAATTATATTTCCGTATTTTACCTTTTAAACCCCCTATTAGGTATGAATATGTAAATTGCAAGATAAGTAAAGGTGATCGTGCTTGGAAATTCCAGAGAGTTATTCAGAAAACAAGACAAAGATCTTTAAAAAATAGAATTATCATTCATAAACATCCTGGAGTGTTATTTCATTGCACGTATGGCAAAAAGAAATTAACTACAGTTTTGTGAACTTAAAGAAGCTAGAATTAAAGACGAAATGCTGATTTTTCACAATGAGAGTATCAAAAATTATTGTGATCTCGTGCATCATCTATTAGAAATGAAAATGGCTCAGATGTGCAAAACAGCCTGATGCTTACTTCAGAATATAAATTTGATTAGAAATATGTTTATTGACAATCAGTGACTTATTCGCAGCGATACTACTTGGCAACTGTAGTCAGTGGGCACTGTATATCACATAATTACGTACTTAAAAACTGGTATAGGTTTCTGAAAATGTCAGGAACGAATTTTATAATCAGGGTAATTTATTTACTCTTGTAATCCTTAATTGGGGTTGCCTAAAGCCTTGTGTTACTTTACATTAGTCATGTGGATTTTTATTTACTGTACCGTTTGACTTTAGGCAATCTTCCCATAGTTATTTTTATGTATGTATTTAGCTTATTTTATATTAATTTACCTTTTTTGGTTTGCAGGAATAAATAAGTAAGCCTTGGTGGAAATCATCTTATTGGGTTTAATACTTGGTTATACTCACTTCGTAGATAATGACTGGGTTCGTATTATCTAGTTTATTTTGCTTCCATTTTTTTATTTAGCCAAAAATGTTAATTTTTTCCGTGGGTTCTGCTTAGATGTATGCATATGATAATTGGACAAAGTTAATAGAATCATAGGATTGCGTTAAAACTTTTAAAATTTGGCGCATACGCAATAACTAAATTTGGCCTATAAAACTATCTTTTCAAGACCGTCATTTTCCAAATGGATATAAGCCTTACTAATCAGCCAAACACCATAGCCAACGTCAAATTCTAAGCTTAATCACTTTAATATGCACGATATTATAATATACGCTGATAGTAATGAATTTATTTGACAAATAAGGCAGAATTTTTCTGCGGAATTGGAGAAAAAGCGCTCATGTAACGCAGATCTGTTTTTGAGCTACGAGTAGATCGCCTTTACTTATTACATAATCCATGTGAACATCATGCATGGACTAAATACAGTATAACCTCGATATAACGAAGGAGTTGGACTATTAGTACAAATTTTCCAAAATTCATTAGATCTAAGCTTACTAATAGTTTCGTTTTATCGAGAATAATTTAATGGCAAAAGGATGAACTTCGTTATATCGATAGTATACTGTATTTTAGGCCTTCCAAAATATAGATGAATTATAATTTGGAAAATTATATTCATAACACCGTGTTATATAACACCCTAATGCTATATCTCAAAAACGTACTAAGAAAATGGGTGTAGGTGCTCTAAGTAAAAATGATCAGCGCCCCTGAAAACCTCACGGGAACTGAAATCGGGACCTATTATGACCTTATGTCTATATATATTGTATAATAAAAATCCCTATATATCTTAAAACCGGACCCTAACCCTAAACATATAGGGTGTTATATAACATGGGTGTTATGAATATAATATTTCTTATAATTTTTATAAATTTTTTCATTAATTAACATGATCTTTATTATGATTAGGTGGTTACACAAGTACTCGAAATAGAAATTACTTTAAATGATTGCAAAAACTCAAAAGAAAAATTACTTTCAATATGAACTATCTAATGAAGTTATGATATATATCTTTAAATATGTTAAAAATCCTATGAATTTAGCTGTAAGCTGTAGACGATGGTCTTTTATATGTAAAGATTCTCAAGCAAAAGCGGAATGGATTATTTTTCAGTATGGGAGAGCACACTGTCTCTTCCATGCTATAAGATTAGGCCCAACATTTATCTCTGTTGAAGTTGCTCGTGCTATTATTACTAAAGGCGGAATTCTTTCAAGATACTTTGCACAACGTCTTCTTATTCACTATGGAAATTACGACAAAAAACTTATCGAATTAAAGATTGTTCATAGTGTAGGACAAACAGATATTGATAGGATCAAGGCTTTGCAGCAAAGAATGATTCCCTGGGCCAGTAATTTGCCAATTTCTGTTTATGTATTTTTATTAACAGAGGCTTCAAATAAATTCAACACTGATTTATATCTTAAAGGAAATGATATGGAACTTTTTCATTTTCTTTCTGGAGGTCCACATACTATTAATTATGCACCAACTGTTTTAGAAAAAAATATGGAAGAAATTACGGATCTAATCTTACGTATGAAATTTATACCATTTCCGCCGAGAAAATCTAATGAAGTGCTAATTAATTCGCCGGAAGAGTATCCACCAAAAGATGGTCATGAAAATAATCGGCAACTTAACATAATTGCGCGTGCAATTTTAATCCGTAAAGATCTAGTACTTCTATGGAAAAAAATTGGTTACTTTGAAATTTGCGAGGATGTCAATGATTTAGTAATACAAGGAGCGCTTTTAATTCTTTTTCTTCCTGTACAACCTTCTGAATGGACTAAACCTGACGTTAAAACTGTTAAGATGCGGCTTACTGAATTAATCAATCTAGGCTTTCAATTAAATTATAGTATCATTCTCGATATATTCCACCTCTTAGAAAGTCGATTAGATGACATTGGAAAGATTTTAATAGACTCTTTTACAGAAATCAAACAAAAACCACAAGATTACTTCTTGCGTAGATGTTTGGTAGAATCACTAAATCCTGCAAAACTAAAGAGGAACTCAAATATCATGAATTTCTTTTACAAATATTTACCTAATACAGAAGAAAAAGAATTTAATAATGCTTTTAACCTTTATTCAAGTAGTTTAAAAAATCAAAATCTCTAGATTATAAACTATTGAATTTTCGAATATGCGTATTTTATTAGACTTTTATAATAATAACATTGAGGAACAACACAAATTACGTGTAAGTACATTATTTTTTATATGCCTGATTTTTTTTTAATAAATGATTTACTTTACAATTTATGGTTTATATATAGAACGATATTCCTTTACTTCATACAGCATTATGTAATATATGATAGGTTTTATAGACTTTATAATATTATTATGTTAAATATATGATTAGGTTTTTATAGAATTTATAATATTATGTTAAATATATGATTAGATTTTTATAGAATTTATTTATAGAATTTATCATATGATTTTTATAGAATTTATGGTAAACATATGATTATATTTTTATAAAGATTTTAATAGCTTAAAATTAGAGTTTAGATTTTAAGATAATGTATTACACAGAAAATACATATAGTTTTGTTTAATAAAAAATATGCATAAATACAATAAGAATAAAATTAAACCAGATGATTTGATAGTATTAAGTATACGTGGTATATTATAATAGATCATTATAATATTTAAAATAAGAAACTCGCTAGAATTGAACTAATGAGGTGATTTCACACGAAGTTTGTTGATATAAATCTTGCTTTAAATATTACGCGAAATTTTTGATAAAATCATGATAAGTGATATAATAGAACTACATACAGTATCTGATATATATTATGTAGCGTAACCATCAAAGTATTAAAAATCAAGTTGCAATCAGCAAATCAGGACACGCGCGTAATTTAGTCTTATCATATAATCGTACGATTCAATTTGAGTGTCACCGAATAAAAAGGTGCAATTTTAAAAATAGATTATTATGAAATACATAATAATACATTTTTAGAATTGCACCTTTTTTTGGCAAACTCATTTGATAATTTAATTCCGGCAGTTATGTAAGTATACATTATCGGACATTTCATATGGTCATATGAATTTTTTTGCCATGATATTTTTTTACATGAAATTACGTAATCAATTTTGTAAAATATCACAGAAAAAACTTCACGTGGTCATATTAACTATCCGATAACATCATTATTGAACATACGTACGACAACTAAAACCCCCTAGCATCACCACCCTAAAAAATTTCGCCAACCAATCAGAATTCAAGACCCGGTGCAACACGAAAAAAAACGCAAAAAAATAAAAACAAACCAAAAAATCGTTCATAACTCAACATTTTACCTATGAAACTGCTTTCTGAGCATTAACAAAAAGTTTTCCTTGCGAAATTTTGGTATTAGGAAACCTTTCTTTAACCTAACTTAATAGCAAAACCTAACCTTAATTTAACTGCGAAATTTTTTTTGGCGAAATTTATTAAGTTGGTGACGCTAGGGTCTTAACAAAAAATTGACTGTTATTTGTAGTACGTATGTTCAATAATGTACACTTATCCGGCAATTTATCATCATGATTGGTAGGGAGTCATCGACTGAGTTTTAATTTGAATAAACATGATTACATCGTAACACATGAAAAAAATAACAAGACAGATGGCAATTCATGATCATAAGAGTTTTCCGGATAATATCACATAAATGATGGGATCAAATTTTATGGAACATTATCATTAATTTTAATAATCATCAAAATCATAAAATTTCGTCTATATGATGTATCGATAATTAAAAAGTACCATAGTGAGATTAAAAAATTGTTATTAAAAATTTATTATAACATGAGGCGTCGTTGATTATCTATTGTCAATATAGCTTGTTATACTGAGTAAGTTGTTATAAATAACTTGCTACAATTTTAATCTCACTATGTTACGTTTTGATTGACAATATCTTATATGATCTCGATAAATTAAATAACTTAGCGTTAGTGGTGGCAGCATAGGGGCTTTCATTCTGATTGGCTAATCTTTGTGATAATTGGTTACATTATAAATTACAAGAAGCCGACAATTAGGTTAGATTTATGCAGATAAATGAAAATCTTTAAAGAATGTAAAAAAAAAAATGATGTAAATTAAGATAAAATTAAATAAAATTCTAGAGTTTTGAACAAAATTGCATAGCCACTTACGCTATAATTTATAGCATATCCTTTTTAGATAAAATTCATCATTTTTGCATTGTTCACACCATTTCTCCCATTTTCAGGATTTTCGTCTATTCCCATCATTTTCATCAGTTTACTATTTTTCAAATGATAAAAAAATAAAGGGAAATTCTATTTTGACCCGGGTCAAAATAGAATTTCCCAAAAAGAAATAGTTATTCGTAATTATGAATAGAAATATTTGTGCTTTATTAATAAACATAATAGAATTTTAATTACAATATTCGTTTGCTATATTCTTTTGATATATTGCATAAGTATGACTCAATATTTAATAGAACACAAAATTATTCGGCCAAAAACTATCACACCTATGTGACCTATGTCACTTGATGAAGATTCATCAATGTATAAATGTAGTACCCTAGCCATGGCGAAAAAAAATTGGCAGATCACGTGCTGTAGATCACATTTGGCAGATTTCTATTGGACGCTGTCCTGATGATCTTAATTGACCAATAAAAAAAAAGAAAAAATAATCGATGATCTTTTTTTTTTTTTATTAACGTTATAATATATATTTTATAATACATATTAATATAGTAATCTCGATACATTTTTTTTTCATACGTACGTACGTACATACAATTCTATACATAACCATTACTTAATTAATACAACTCATTACTAGTTAACGTAACCAAAATGCAAGCTTCCCATTTGACGTCCAAGTACCTTGTTGGTTGCGAGCTCGTAAAACTTCTTCACATTTATTTATTTCACTTACAAACGGCGCAACCAAAGTATTGAAATTATTTATAAAATTGTAATTATCTATTTCCCGATTATACAAGGTTAATGCAACATCAAATTTTTGTTTGTAATACTCATATTTTTCTTTTCTTTTTTTCATTATATTAAAATTCGTATCCTCAACCAAATCCCGCAAGTTACTTGAACGACTTAAACGGGAACTAGAACTAGAACTAGAACTATCTTGCTCAGCATAATTGATAGGCATGTCAAGTCGCATCCAAGGGTTATTTATTGAAGCAATAGGTGGAATTTTGTCTTTACCAAATGCGAGTAACGGATAATCATGTCGTCTTGTTGTCTCCGAAAATACAGGTAGAAATTGATTTTCATTCATTTTATTAACAAGATGCTTACAGAGATGATAGCAGTTGCGCAAGTAAGCTGGGCAGGAACATACCCACTTATTTGTATCGATTTCATAATTATCTTCAGCACCTGATGAAATATCTGCTGCTGCCGCTCTATCCCATTCTTTTTTAAATTCACGCCACCATGATGGAAATGTTCGATTTCCATCATGCAGAGTTAGTTTAATTTCAGAGTCAGGAATTAGCTGCTCTGTTATAATTTGGGTAAGGCGATCTATACGTGGACGATTGTAATTATATTTGTATTTGTATTTGAGAACTCTCCAATGGCTTTCCGTGATCATTGTAGTACGTGCAAAAGGTAAAGCGGGTGAATATGAAGATCGGGCAAATAACTTCCAATCTTTTTCATTATACCAATTCATCCATA
>CAJVQC010000321.1:0-13783 GCA_910592285.1 Racocetra persica | reverse complement strand
AAAAAAACCAAAAAAAAAAAAAAAAATAAAAAAAAAAAAAAAAAAAAGAACAAAAAAAAAAATCAAAAAAAATCAAAAAAAAAATTAAAAATTAAGATTAAAAGAAATTAGAAAAAAAATAAAAAAAAAATTATTAAATGAAATGAAAAAGTATATGTAAAAGTAGATTATTATTTGTATAAAGTAGGCAGAATCAGAACCTTTAAAGACAAATCGAGCTAACGGAAGTCAGAAAGTTAAAAAAGTATGATGTTGATGGTTTTGTCTAATCAGGAGTGAGATTTATCTGTGGCCAATCAAAGATGCAAAAAAGTGAGACATAAATTAATAAATGCTATATACATATATTATAGGTTAATTTAGTTTTTAAATCAAAATTAAACTTGATCTAGGTCAAATTGATTAATTAAAAAACCTAGCTGCATCATCACAATTCTAGTTTGTAAAATTCTGCTAGTAATCAATTTGACTTGAGTCAAGTTTAACTTAATTAGTGATTTGCCAGTCAGCCAGTAAGAGGTCATAGTGTAATGTAACACAGTTTACTTATAGAAATTGGAGTTTTGCGAATGTGGGCTGTATCATTCTAAAACTTTTTTTCTACTAAGTTAACTACTTTTGGGCTTCTAATTGAAGTTGTAGAGCTCGTTGAGAGAAATCTAATAGTGGTTAAATCATCAAAATTGGTCTTGTGGATCATGAGATATCTTTAAAAAACATTTTGCTGACTATGTAAAATTCTCTCTTTTGACAATAGTATCACCAAGAGAATTTTACATAGTCAGCGAAATGTTTTTCGAAGATATCTTATGATCTACAAGGCCGATTTTGACGATTTAACTACCATTAGATTCCTCTCAACGAGCTTTACAACTTCAATTAGAAGCCCAAAGATACAAAAAAAAGTTTTAGAATAATGCAGCCCATATTCACAAAATTTTAATTTTTATAAGTAAACCATGTCACGTTATACTATGACCTCTTACTGGCTGACTGGCGAATTACCAATTAATCTAAAAACCAATTTGACCTGTTTCACAACTACAAACTTATTAAATCAATAAAAAATCATTCAGCTAATATTTATCAGATATTCCAGAAATTATAATAATAGATATAATAAAAAAATATTAACAACAGAAAAAATACTAAAATGTATGATACTAACAGCCAAGAAATACTTACTCATGTCAAAGAAAGAGTACTCAACAACTATAAAAAATACCAAAATAGACGATAAAAGAAGTACTAAACCCAAAATTTAATGATACTAATGACGAAACAAGAACTACCAAACTCAATAATACTAGCAACAAAGAAGAACTACCAAATTCAACGATACTAGTACAAAAGAAAAACCAAAAAAGAATCTCTGAACTTGATAACACCAGAGACGAAAAAAGAATCAGTAAAAAAAAAACACCAAATTTAAACCGAATTCAACGATATTAGCGACAAAAGAATAATTACCAAATTCAATACTAGCAATAAAGAAGAACTACTGAATTTGACACCAGCAATGAAGAAGAATCACTGAATTTGATGATACCAGTATGAAAGAAGAACCAATAAAGAGCCTCTGAACTCGACAACACCAGTGATGAAGAAGTACTGAATTTAGCAACAAAATAGCGAAAAAAGAAGCACCAAATTTGCAACAACAAAAAAAATCCAAATCTCTATTCTTAACACTATTTCAGTACTCTAATATAACACAAACCTACAAGAGAAAAATTGTTAGTAAAATGAAAAATAAATTAAAAAACAAAAAGAACAAAAAAAAAAACTGGTATTTATCTTTTTGTACTAGTTTTAGTTTCCAAATCTCTATTCCTAGCACTATTTTAGTATTCTAATATAACATGAATCTACAAGAGAAGAATTGTTAGTGAAACAAAAAATAAACTGAAAAAAACAAAAAAAACTGGTACTTATCATTTATCTTTTTGTACCAGTTTCAGTTACCAAATCTCTATTCCTGGTGCTATTCCAGTACCCTAATATAACACAAACCTACAAGAGAAAAATTGTTAGTGAAATGAAAAAGAAACTGAAAAAAACAAAAAAAACAAAAAAAAGAACTAGTACTTATTTTTTTGTACCAGTTCTAGTTCTCAAATCTCTATTTCAGATGCTATTCTAGTACTCTAATATAACATGAACCTACAAAAGAAAATTGTTAGTGAACAAAAACTAAACTGAAAAAAATCAAAAAAATCAAAAAAAGAACTAGTACTTATCTTTTTGTACCAGTTCCGGTTCCTAACTTGTAAGAAAAAAGCAAAGCAATAAAATTACAGTACTTACCTAATATTAATTTAGATATGCTATTAAAAATAATAAATTTATTAAAATCAAGATAAAAAAAAAAATCAAAGTAAAAAAAAAAGATCAAAATAAAAAAATTGATTGAAATTAAAAAAAAAATTGAAATAAAAAAAAAAAGATTGAAATAAAAAAAGATCAAAAATGATTCTGCTAGTATGATTGGCTACTAAACATGTAATATATTTTTGTTACATGAATATTCAAATAAAAGTACATAACATTACATTCAAAAAATACACAAACTAAGTTTTTGATAATTTTACTATAAATGTGTTAAAAATGTAGTTTCAGTTATCAAACAGCATAGAAGTATAAGTCTGTCACTATGCTCTAGACAATTATTTAAAGTTAATTTATATTTAGAACTGTTATTATATTTTTCAATAGTCTTTTTATAAATTTTGCACAAATTAAACACATCAAACATGTTGGGTAAGTATTCAATCAAAAATTAATATTGAATATGTTGATATTATACCAGGAACATAGTGAAACAAGTGTATTGAAGTTTGTATTCATACACAAATCTTGGTTTTGATTCGGTATAGTAATCTTATAAAATGCTAATCTATAGACAATTATTGATTCTCATGATATAATGATCTTTCTTGATCGGTTTTTATAACATAATGTTTTACATTCTTGTTAATTAACTTGCTCTATATACAGGGTATCCCAAAAGTTCCTATACATGGTCCCCATTTTTTATGTGATTTTATACATAGAGATCAATAAAAATCATAATAGTTATTTATGTAAAGATATAATAATCATAATGATCTCTATATATTATATAGAGTTCATTATGATTATTTATATATTTGCATAAATAATTATCGTGATTTCTATATATAAGGTCATATAAAAAAATAGAGATCATGTATAGAAACTTCTGAACACCCTGTATATATTTGTATAATATTTGTTTTAAATGTATGAAAAATGTCTAAAAAAAATAACATTCTGTCTATTCAACACGAATATTATATGTACAAATTTCACACAATCTTTTTTATAGGGTTATCCAAAAGCAGACTATAATACATCCGATTCATATGTTAACTTTGTGTTGTAATATAGAATCATTAGTTTTTAATGTATTGAGTTTTACTTAATTAAAAAAGTATAAAGTTTCTATTTGATATTTAATCAGAATATTTTCTTATCAGTAATTGGTATTACACTAATCATATTTAATTATTAGTTGGAACGGGATTGCAAACTATCTATATATAGAAGGTACTTAAAGGAGTACCGGAATTTTGATTTTCACATTACCTAATGATGATCATAGCCACATATAGGGGCTGGCTAAAGCCAGGTACATCATGGGATTACCTAATATATAATCCAGATCAGTCCGAACAAAACAAGCGAAACGGCAAAGACAAAAACATGAAAAATATAAAAAACGGCTATCTAAACTAGTCTTGGTTCACTAAGTAAAAGTGTCGGAAATGTGATTTTACTATACAAACTACTTAATCTAACCCAACCCTAATATTAATTAATTTTAATTAAAAATCGAAACAATCAGGTAATTTTCGTAATATACCTGGCTTTAGCCATCCCCCTTATTTAGCATTTTTGATCAAAAAAATAAAAATAAAAAAAATTGGTATTAGTTCGACGCATTTTAAACCCTATTATAAATAATGGTTTTAAAATATGTTGTTCTCTGTAATTATCAAGTTTAATTAAGACATTGACAAAAAAAAACTGCAATTTTTGTATATTAAAGTTCGTTATAATAGAACATTATAAAATTTTTATTAAAAATCTTCCAAAATAAAATATCTAAGTATACATTATTTAATTCATATATGATTAACTTTTTAAAGCTATTCTAATACAAATTTTATAATGTTTTATTATAACGAACTTTAAGATACAAAAATTGCAGTTTTTTTATTGATCAAATATCTTAATTAAACTTGATAATTTATGAATTTAATCCTATATACTTTTGGGTACAGAGAATAACATATTTTAAAACCAACTATTATTTAATAGGGTTTAAAAATGCATCGAACTAATACTAATTTTTTTATTTTTAATTTTTTTGATCAAAAATGCTAAATACGAGTTAATAAAATTTTATTTAAAAATCTTAGAATATATACAAATCGTTATTCTGAACAACTTCAAAGTTTACTTTTCTTATTAAAAGAATAAGGTACATATGTGGCTATGATCATCATTAGATAATGTAAAAATCAAAATTCCAGTGATCAATGTCAGGATTGGAACCGCCTAAAATTTTCTTAATTGTTTAATTGTTTAATCGTTTAACTGTTTAATTTGACCGGCATTAAAATAATTCTGGCCCACGACCAACATAATTCTACCTGGAACTATGGAGCAATTTTTAAACAGTTAAACGGTTCCAATCCCTACAGGGGAGTATACTTACTACACTCTCTGCCTCTGAATTCCTCAATGTTGCTAAAACTGGACTATCTGCTATTTCCTATTTCTTAAGCTTATCTTTAGTCAACTTAATAAAAGCATGATCAGAAACCTTTTTCTCATAGATAGTATCTAAATCATCCTTATCTAGCTGTATTTCTTCTAATAAAAATTTGATAAGTTTTTTAGTATTAAACTTTTTGATCATGTCAATTAATTTCTTTTTTTTTGCAATAGAGGTAGATACTATTGTTGTATTGGACAAACTGTACATTATACTAGACTCTTTAAAGTATAAGCCTATCAAGCAATATAATTGGTCACTACATATATGAACAGGCTTCAGATTTATAATCTCTCATTTCAATTTGGTAACTATAAAAAGCTTTATGTTCTGATTATAAAATTTAAAAAATTTTTAAATTTACCTAAATTTCATACCTATTTATAGTTTAATAAAAAGTTTTTTACTTCTATTTTTTGATATTTATAGATTCATTTAAACCTTTATATATTACTACTACTATATATACCAACGAAATTATTTTAGATTTTGGGTATGAAATTAAAATTTGAAGACGAAATTGTTTTTGACCTATTTTACTTAAAAGATAAAATTTTTTGATACTTTTTTTAAAGAGATGAAATTATAAAAAATATAACTACCTAAATTAGATTTGCTTTTGTATATAAAAATTCCAAATTGCTCTAATGGAGACAAAATAGGGGTTTTTTGAAAATCTATTTCGGTAGCATATATAACCACCACTATCTTTTTGTAGATACTAAAATAATAAGCGAGTTAGGTTTATTGGGTTAGGACAGCTTAATTCTAATAGAGAGGTGATTTTAGTAAATGAGTAGGTTTATATTTTTGCGGTTTTAATAATAAGTGGCTTTATGATCTCATTAAAGATTAGTTTGTAATTTTAGTAGTAAATGAATTTATGATTTCAATAGTTAATAATTTGTGATTTTAATGATAGGTAAATTCATAATTCAAATAGTAGGAGAGTTATTATTTTAGTAGTAAGTGATTTTTGATATTAATTGTAGGTGGGTTTATTATTTTAGCAGCTTATAATTTTAGTAGTGAGTAGGTAATAATTTTTATAATTAGTTCGTGACTTAAAAAATAGTCTAATTTTAATAGTGGGTAGGTTTATTTTAATTGTTTGTGATTTTAACAATATATATATAAGTGTGATCTTGATAGTAGGTAAGTTTATAATAACAGTAGAAAGATTGATATGATTTTAATAATAAGTGAGTTTATAATTTTAGTAATAAGTTAATAATTTTAATAATAGATAGATTTATAATTTCAACAGTGGATAGGTTAATAGCACTAGGGCACAAGATCAATAACAATCCTAATATTGCTATGAAAAAATAGTAGCTAGACAATTTGCTAGGTTATACATAATTTCAGATTTTAGTATTTTAAAACTATAGTTAGTTTTACTAAAATTTTGTGATATGTAGATTAACCTTTTTATTTGCAACTATAAAACTTTTAACCCTTATATTATTTAAAAAAAATCTTTAGTATTATATAGTTAAATTATAAATATTTTAATCAACTCTTCTTGACAATCTTCTAGACAATGCAACAAAAAAATTAAACTACAGAAAAATACTATAGAAAGGTTCAAGAATATACTATTTGCAGTTCTGTCTTTGAGTAAGCAGTTATTAACAAAGCCTGTAGATGTGAAACACTAAAGAGTGGGCATAACTTGGGTGGTTTTTCTTGAGGTCAAGCTTTTGTATTTCAGTAGACTTCTCAAGATATTTGGTATCTAAACCAAAAAGTATTCTGGAAACTGAACTTACTTCTAAACAGGTTGCTGTCGACAAAGCTTGAAAGATGTAAAATACTAAGAAGCAGGTGTAATTTGAGTAGTTTTTCTTGGGATCAAGTTTTGTGCTTTTTTTGAAACAAACTCTCTGAGATATTTGGTATTTAAACTAGAAGGTTTATTCTAGAAGCAAGAGTGGATTGGCTCTTGCTGCAATAGTATAAGCTTGAAAATACAACTATACAACTGTAAAATTTACAGAAGTACCTTATATACTCTCATTAGCCTCTACTTTTTTTTCAGAAAAGATTTTGTAAAAAGTAGTCGATTTAGTTTATCTCCTCCAAAAGATCGATGTATTGTTTACTTAACAAATCAGATAGTATTGTTTATATTTATTACCTGTCATAACAAATACGTGAATACAGGGATGTAGATAACTGGATTATGTGTCTCGAATGTAGCAATCCAGACAAATGATACTCTGAGCTCAACAGTGTGAATTTCTGACCTCTCTATAGTGCTAACATCGAAGAAACTTTCTCTTTTTTTTGTTTTTTTTAGGTTTTAAGTTTAGATATGCTATGTATATAAATTAGTGTAGAGAATAGTTTAAATAGTAGTATGTAATTTTTAAAAAGCATGATACAGACTTATAATTGTGACTGTCTGGTATGGGTAAAAAATTTTACATTTAGTTTAGTTTTTCTTGTAATTCCTTTTACTTTTTTATTTCTTTTATTTGTTTTTTTTATGTATTCTCTTATACCTCTGTGTTTCTTTTATAAAAAATTTTCTTTTTCTTTTACTTCTTTACGAAAAGACATCATCAGATTGGTGATATCTTATTGTAGAGCAGTGGTCAGACAAGCTTCCAGTTAGGGTATTATCTTAATTGTTCATATCTCGCTAGTGTAATATAGTTACTTGTAGGTGCATGTAGATAACCAGTTAGATTATATGAGACAACCGCAGGATGTCAGATTCTAATTTTAATATTTACGATATTTCTACAGATTTAGTCTTTATTAAATAAAAGATACTAGTGTGACTTGCCTAAGTGAAAAAAAATATGGATAAATTATTTTAGATCAACTAATCTTTCTAGATAGCATAAAAAAATTTTAGTTATTTTTTAAAACTATAAAAATTTTGAATATAGCTATAGTATTAAATAATTATAAAAAACTGTTACTATTGTTTTTGAATTTTTAATATTTTATTTTATAAAAAACTCGAGAATTCAAAATAAAAAATTATTTTTTAATTTTAAAATATTAATATTATATACTAAATTCAAAAAGATGTAAATTTAAAATTAAGTTGTATTAAAATAAATTTGACTCTAGAATATGTTAAATCTATATATAATAACAAAATAGATGAACACAGTATAGATAAGCAAGTACAAAACTATTAAAAAAATCTGTTAACTATACTACCTTATAGATATATTTTTTTATTTTAGCATTAAATTATTCATTTTCTATTTTATATTCTATATATATATATAGCATATTTCTATTAATATATATAGTTAGAGCTATAACATATATTACGTAATATCATTTTATCAGAGAGTATCCCTTCCCTACATTATATATGATCATATATGAAATATCTATATATAATATTATCTTTAGCTACCCTCTTTAGGATATTATATAATATTTGTCACTACCCTTATTATACTTAGATTATAGATTTAAAGTTATTTGTTATTAGCACTATGAATTAGGTTGAATTTTTTTGTTTACTAGCTGAATCTATTAACTTATTGGTTTTAATAAATACCAACAGTATTAAATGAATCACTAAACTTGGCTATAAAAAAATAGTTGCTTGAAAAATTTAATAATTTTTAAAAATAGATAGCATTTATTTATTATCAAAATGCTATATAGTAGATATGATTGAGTGTGATATTTAATAGCAAAAAGTTTTAGTATAACTACTGCAATATAAATAAAAGATGGTTAATAGAGTTTTGTAATATTTGCAGAAAGAATGATAACCCAACAATTAAGTAGTATATTAATTTATATATATTGAATTATATATTTAAAGATTTGAATTTTAACTTTTAATTAAGTTTTATCAGACTTTGATTTCTTTTATATTTAATTGAATTAAATTGTTCTTATTTTTGTATTATTAAAATATCATAAATATATCTTCATGATCTTGTTACTCTATTATGAATATTTTATGGTTCTATTAAATTTCTTATTTAGCATTATTTATATATGTTCTGTAACAATACAATATAACTCACCCTCCAAGCGGCAGATCTAGAGCTCAATTCTTACTGGAGATATTTTTCAAAAAATAGGTTTGTGTTCTAGTAATATTTATTTGATGATTAGTTGAGTATATCACCTGTAATCTTGGTATTACTATCTCAAAATAGAAGCTTTAGAGCGATTCAAATCCAAAGAACCAGAATATTTGAAACCTGTTTAGCAAGATCTAAGCTAAAAGTAGTAAAGATCTTTGACGATACTACAGAAAATTGGAACTAGAGACCGAAAAACCAGACGAACAACTCTGAGGCAAACCAACCTGGCTACCAAAGTTGCACTGGAGGAAAAGATCTGATGCTACAGAATTTAGAACAAGGGAAGTAAAACCAGAAGGTACTTAGAGCCTAGATACAACAACTCTTTCGAGCTAACTGGTTTAGTAGTTGGGAAGAGATCAGTATAAGGACTGGTTAAAAGTGGGTATTAGAATCGGAACAAATCTTGTAAGAGCAAGAAGTAGATAATAGTAGCGATTATAAAAACTGCAAGTATTAGTTCTTGGATTGGGTGTAAGTTACTGAAAAACCCAGATGATCAGTATTGGCACTTGGTATATATATTCATATTTTTTAAAAAATTTAGACTATATCCAAACCTATATGTCCATGTCCATAATTTACATATCTATATTTGTCTATATTTTTTTAATAAGTCCAAATATCTATATTGCCCAACACTGCAGATGATATATATGTAGAATATGGACCATTTTGGTAGGTTTACCATGAGGATAAAGTAGTTCTAAGGGGCCTTAATGGCAAGAATTCTTCTAGAAAAAGTATCTGACGGCACTAAGTCAATCAGAGAGTTTAAATAGGAGATCTACAAACAGATCCTAGGTATGGTAATTGGTAGATAACTATAGATAGTATAGCAGGCATTTACTAATTTTACCCCAGGTTTCATGATTCTGGCCAATCAGAGGACAGGATCAGGTGTAACGTAAAAATTAAAAACAATCACTTAATTTTTGAAAAATCACATTAATCTCAAAATTTCGCCTAAGAAACCATCTTTTGTGCACTAATAAAAAAAATTCCTTGCAAAATTTTAGTATAAGGGCATCTTCTAACTTTATTGCTAACTCTAGCCAAGGCGTCATATTTTAAAAAGAAGATAACATGTAAACAAATCTAGCCAATCAGAAACCTGGGGGTAAATTAGTAAAAACGTATAGCAGAGCCTTTAATTAGACAATAACTAAAGTTGTACATGTGATCAATTGTACTTTCATTGATATAACAAAGTCAAGGAGTGCCTATTTGGTATTCTGATAATTGAACTAAGAAGTTAATAAACTATGCCAGACTTCCAAGTGGTCACCTTAATATTTAAAAAAAAAAACAATACAATATAACTATCATTAGTAATTATTAAAATTACTTAAAGGTTTTTTAAATATTCCATATTACTATTAAACTCATTATAATCAAGTAGACATATTGTTTGATTTATTTGACTTTATTATATTATCTCTTGATTAAAATATATTGTACAAATATCGATGTCCTTATAAATATTATTAATTAGTTATATATCTTAATTAAGAGAAATTATAGGCATCTCTGGCCAGAGATGCTTAGCTTATACATCTCTAGTCAAAACAATATCCGGGTAAATAATTTTAATCAAGTTAAAGTTTGGGTTAAAGTTTGGGTTAAGTTATAGCAAAAAAGTATATTATAAGTAAAATTGTCTTCTCGACATTTTTACTTAGTGCCCCAACATAGGTTTAGATAGCCATTTTTTGTATTTTCTACTTTTTAAATTTTTTTCACGTTTTTTGTTGTTTTGCTTTGTCGGACTGATCCGGGAGAATCGTACTTTGTATAACTATTGTGCTATGTGAAAATGTGCATCACATAATATATTTGTATTTTAATTAGCTATCAGGCCAGAAATGAATAAACTAGACATCTCTGGCCAGAGATGCCTAAAAGTACCCTTAATTAATGTCAGAGATAATGTTAAAATCAGATAATGCTGAAATTTTGACTTATTTTATTATAAAAATATAAAATTTTTTTGGATGTTTTGTTTAGCTTTTTTTTATAGTTTGATTAAAATTTAAGGTTAGTGTTTATAATAAAAGAGTATAGGTAGATTTTAATAGGGTTTATATTTTCAAATTAAGGCCCCAAATTTCAGTATTATCTGATTTCAGTATTATCTCTAAAACAATTAATATACTTATTGTTCATTATTACTAAACTAGACCTAAAATTTAATAGTAATACTGAGCTTGTTAATTTTAGACGAATTTGTAATAAATATTATTTTAAGAGAGATAGTTTATAATTTTAACAGTAGATGAGTTAATCATTCTGATAGATTGATAAAATTGGACCTTTATTTAGATATTTTAAATTTAAACTCAAAAATTTACTTATTGGCTTTGAAAAATTTTATGACTTCCTCTTAATTACTAATGTTTATAAAATAATTGTGATTGCGATTGTGATTACAAATTTTGCAAAGTACAATAAGTAATTTAGAGTTCAAATTTAGAATATCTAAATAAAGATCTAATTTTGCTAATCTGCTAGAATGTAGTAAATAGATATTGATTTAATGATAAGTTAATAATTTAAATAATAGTTGTATTTGTAAGTATAATAGATAGGTTTATAATAGAAGATAGTGATAGTTTGTGATCTTAATAGTAAATAAATTTACAATTTAGTAACAGATAGATTTGTAATTTCTATAGTAAATGGGTTTGGATAAATTTATAAATTCAACAATAGGTAGGTTATTTTTAGAGATGCTAGTAAAATTAATTTCACAAAAATTTTATCAATTTAATACCAATTTCACTAATAATAGTAAAATTATTTCACTATTCTAGATTCATGCTTTCAATAGCAAATAGGTTTATAATTTCAATATTAGATAATTTGTGATTTTAAAAGTAATGATAGCATAATTTAATAATGATAATTCATGATTTAAACAGTACGTAAATAAATTTATAATTATAATGATAAATAAGTTAGACCTGTTTCAAAACAAAATCTTACTCTGGTTAATCATTAGTTAGATTTTTTAGTTATCTGGATAACCTGATTTATTAGGTAAAAATATTTATATTTATATAATATCCTGATTATTGTATAATTATTTACATATATTTGTAGTCTTGATAATTTAAGCCTTCAAACATAGATATTTACTGCTGTATTTTTAAGTATTCTTTTTAGATGCAATTTTCTAGTGATTGAAATAATGTACAACTATTATGCTATAATTAAAAACTTTATGATACAAATAAAGTTATTGTTAAGATTGCATACACATCACTCTTATTGTGATTTACTATATTAATAATTGAAGTAATACTTAACTGCTACAATAGATTAAATAAAGATAACTTTTATCGATTAGTACTACTAAGAGAAAATCTATAATTTTTGATTTTTAGAATTTTTATTTTTAGAATTAGATTCTTATAAATGTGTTATTGCTAAAAATAAAATTTTGAAAAACTAACAATACATATTTTTAATTAGCAATACATATTTATTAAATGTCATCAAAATTTTCGTAAATAAAAACAATCAAGCTGTCTCTATTATTTATTTATATATTTAAACCTATCTTATATCTTATTTATTTTAATAATATTTAATTAGTTAAAATATTTTTTATTACTATAAACTAGTGACTAGACTTGTATTAACTCATAACTCACAGATTAAATTCTGAAAAATACTCAAATCATTCGAATAGATAATATTCTTTGAGTTTTATTCGTTACTTGACTTACAACAATTAATTTAGGGTACTGCTATTTACACTATGATTTTTGCTATTTGTACTATTAGTTTAACTAGAATTAGTTAGAGTTAGAGTATAATTTTAGTCAAATTAATGGTGCAAATAGCAAAAATTATAGTGCAAATAGCAATTTCCTATATAATTACAAAATTTATTATTAATTATTTTAATATATATAACACATAATTATATATTATTAATAATTAATTTGTGAATTAAATTTTTATGATTCATGAAGTGTAGTGATATAGCAAAGTGGTCAAGTTGTTATCTCAAGTAGTATATCAAAAGTTCAAATTCTACTAGTAAACAAAAATTTAAAAATTTTGCTTGTGTTATAGCTAACTATATTTGGTCAATTAGTTAGAATAAAATATCTGTAACTATAGTCATATCAGCAATACTAGAAGGTCTAGAGTATTTGTATAACAAAAATATTATATAAAAAAATCCAAACTGATAATTGGTAATACAATACAAAATAAGCTCTTGGGCTATAATAATCTAAAAAACTGCAAGTATAGAAGCCTGTTTGACAAAACCTAAGTAAAAAGTAATACTCAGAAAACAGAATCTATATAAATTGAACTAAATAAAAAACAGGATATTAAGAAATACTTTTATTTACCAGATTACTGCAAATAGAAAAAAGAACTAGACAATCTAGTTAAAAAACTTCTGCAGTTCATAGCACTAATACAAAATCTACTAAATCATTTTATTAGAAGAGTACCTGCCTAGATATAAAGAAAAAGTATATAAAAATTAGACTATCTAGCTTAAATATATAGAGTTTTTAAGAATAACAATAAACAAATAGATAAAATCACTAATATTAACTAAACTATTATCAAATTTAGAAAAAAACAAAATATATAAATTAAGCTATCTAGATTTGAAGTTTGAAAAAAAACAGAAGTTATTAAAATATTAAAAATATACTATAAAGTAAGTTCTGAATTTGAGTAAATTCTATAAAAGCAAAAGAAGATTAAGTAGTAGAGCTTAAGCCAAACTGAGGTAAACAAAGATGAAAACAGAAGAAAATTTAAACTGAAAAATATTTAACTATAGATAAAGACCTTAATCTAGTATTATAATACTTCTAGAATAGATAAAAATTTAAGTTGTTAATAGTAGACTATAATTTATATATATTAACTA
>CAJVQC010000320.1:0-13784 GCA_910592285.1 Racocetra persica | reverse complement strand
GCTCAAATTAGTTAGGTTTTATATATTATAATCTTGTAATAATTTATATATACCCACCTATACTAAAGAAGATCTATTTTTTTAAAAAAATACTAATAAATATTAATAGTTTTTATAGATTGCAAAAAGCTGTCTAATATTTATTTTAACAAGCTTTTCATTTTTTTCTAAGTTAAAAACCTGTTTTTCAAGAGATAAAATTCACATTTCATGATCTTTAACAACAGAATTTAATCTTTTAATTTCATCTTGATATTTTGTAGGCTTGACAAAAATGCAATCAAGATTTTTTTATAGCAACGTTAACAAACACTAAGGTTTTTAATACTTTTTTTACAACTGATTTTTTGTTCTCTGTATTCAAAACATCTTGTCTTTGAGTTTGATTAGATTTTTTTAAAATTGATGCTATTTTAAGAGATTTTGTTTAAAAATAGCAAGATTTATTAAATATTTATATATTTTTAAAGAAGTTTAAATTAAAAATTATAAATAGTATTATATTTATAAAATAAAAAAAATAAAATAAATAAATTATAATTTTCTAAAAAGACTTTTTAAACTATGAAATTGTGATGAATTCTTATTTTTTCTTTCAAATTTCTCAGATATAGTTTCTTCACCAATATCAAGATCTGTTTCTTCAATAAATTCAAAGTCATCTTCAATTATAATAGATTTTTTTATTAAGTAATTCTTGATAGTTTTGTTGAATTTAAAGTTATTTATCATCAATTTTATTATTTTGTAAAACCTGGTTTTGGTTTTGTTTTATTGATTTATTTTCTTGAAATTTGTCTTTTTTCATTTTTTTTGTATAGCCAGAGTCATTAAAATTTAAATCAGAATCATAATTAGATTTATTAATTAATAATTTTCTTTTTTTACTACTTGATTCTTCTTGAATTGTAATTACTTTATGATCTTTACTTGAAGCAACTAATATTTGTTCTCCAGGGTCAGATTTTTCAATTTTAGTGATAACTCTATCTGTAATATTATCTAAACTTTCAATTATTAAGTTTTCATTAATATCATTAATCCACTCTTGCTTTCAATAATATAATCCAGTTTTATTATCTTGATAAATTTCTCCTTCAAATCCTAAATCTAATATTACTTTTTTAACTTGTTCTAGTATTGTTCTATAATTGAATTCTATTTCAAAATTTCTATTATTAAAATCTTTTTTATTTCCTTTTTTAAATATTTGTAATATATCTCCATTTCCTTCTTCATTAATAGAATCTCCTTCAAATTTAATTATATATCAAAATCTTCGAATTAAAGCATCAATATCAGCAGATGAATTTTCTTCTCTTAATTTTTTGTAAAAATTTTGAATTAGTCTATTTGCTATAAAACAAATATACATAGCAACTATATTTGTTTTACTGTATTTTATATTTATTTGACAATATTTTCTGTCTGTTAATTTTAATAAATTTGTCCAAGATAAATATCCATAATAATCATCGAATAAAATTGCTATATCTCTATCATAATTAATATTATAATCATTATATTTTTTCCAAGTTTTTATCTCATCTTTTTTATATATGCCAGGAAATAAATCTGTACAAATTTTACTTTTTCTAGTTCCAGAATCACTATAAATGTAAAATAAGCAAGGTTTCTAATAATAATCTATTTTTTCTAAAGGATTTTTCATTTGTTTTTTTCTGGCTTTAGCAATTTTACATAAACCTTGAGACGAATTATTCTAATGTTTACATTTTTTAGCATATTTAACAATTACTTTGTCAATATCTTCTCCTTCTAAAACTTCTTTGATTGCTTCTTGGTAACTATTTTCATTTTCATCTTTAGATTTAGATTCTTTTTTTAAATTTAGATTTATTATAAATAAATATGAAAGGACTAGCAATTTTTTGATCTTCACTAATACGTACAAAAGTTCTTACACAATTCTCATTGCAATATTTGCATCTTTTATTAAGATCAATAAAATTAGATTTACATTTTTAACCTTTTTTAGAATTAGGATTATAAGCTAGATCTTTGCAACGATTATAAGATTTTTTACTATATACCAAACACTCTTCATCAGTACTATTTGCAAAATCAATATGAATATTTGCTTCAAAAATTTTTTTAATTCCTGATCCTTCTTTGGTTTTAGAATTATAATTTCCAAGATGTAATTGACTAGCTCATACTCTTGCAAATCCTTGAGTATGATATCTACCAGGTTCATTAGAATTATGATTTGGTTCAAATTGAAATTTTAAAATAAAAAATTGACATGTTTTTTTGTTAAAAAGTTTTGTAATATGGGGTCTTTCACATTAAAAGGGCCCATTTTGCAAATTTTTTGAAAAATGAGTTTTTATTAGATTCATATAAATTTTAACATGACTGACATTTTTCAATTATAAATGAAAAGCAATTTGCATAATAAAAAATAGAGATAATTTAAAAGAAAAATTATACAAAGCTGTTTAAGGTCAAGCACAGCATGAGATTACCCAATAGTCACCTGTTACGTTTGACCAATCAAAATCGTGAAATTTGCTTAATCCTAGATCAGTCCAAAAATCAAAACAAATGATTAAACTCAATTATCTCAAAATTGTTTATATTGCAAAATAGGCTCTTTTAATATGAAAGACCCCATATAATCTTTAATAGTATCAAGATGTTTATATTAAACAAAATTAAATTTTCTAAATTTAGTATTTGAATTAATGTTTGACATGTTTTTAAATTACATAATAAAAATTCTACTAGATACAATGTACTTAGTAGAATTAAAGTTTATTATTTATACAAGATATAATTATTAAGAAAACTTGTTAAAATTGCTTCTCTTAAAATATCTATATGTTTATTAATAAAAATCTAGTTTTTTTGATAATTACAAAACCAAATAATTTAAAATTTGAAATATAGTTAATTTAAAACATGCTTTAAAACTTTATTAATAGCAAAAGACATGTTTACAGACTAGTTATTGAAAAAGCACTTAACAAGAAAAGAGAATGCTTATTTAAATGCAAATGAAAAATCTAAATTTCTAAATAAATATTTGTCTATTTAACCTGAAATTTCACATGCTAATAGTTCAAAGTATGCTGAATCAACTTACTTAGAAGTATACAGAAGGTTTCATTTTGGCAAAGTGCTTCTAGCTTTGATAGAAAAAAATATCTAAAGAAAGAAAAGTAAAAAATCTAAAAATATTCATAAGTATCAATCCAATCAAGCTGAAATTTATATGGTGATAGCTGAATACCATACCTACAAACTTTATTATCATCATACAGAAGGTTTCATTTTGGCAAAGTGCTTCTGGAATTCAATTTGTACAAGACTTTGATAAAAAGAAATATCTAAAGAAAGAAAAGTAAAAAATCTAAAAATATTCATGAGTATCAATTCAATCAAGCTAAAATTTTACATAGTGATAGCTGAATACCATACCTATAAACTCTATTATTATCATACAGAAGGTTTCATTTTGGCAAAGTGCTTCCAGAATTCAATTTGTACAAGGCTTTGATAGAAAGAAAATGTCTAAAGAAAGAAAAGTGAAAAATCTAAAAATATTTATGAGTATCAATCTAATCAAGCTAAAATTTTACATGTTGATAGCTGAATACCATACCTACAAACTCTATTATTATTATACAGAAGGTTTCATTTTGGCAAAGTGCTTCCGAAATTCAATTTGTACAAGGCTTTGATAGAAAGAAAACATCTAAAGAAAGAAAAGTGAAAAATCTAAAAATATTCATAAGTATCAATTCAATCAAGCTGAAATTTTACATGGTGATAGCTGAATACTATACCTACAAACTCTATTATAATTATACAGAAGGTTTCATTTTGGCAAAGTGCTTCCGGAATTCAATTTGTACAAGGCTTTGATAAAAAGAAGAATGTTTATAACAAAAACAGAGAAAATTATTAAAAAAGAAATAATTTAAGAATAGCTTTTACAGAATAAACTGTATTTATGAATAACTGTAGCAAAGCTAACTGTATTTATTTAAAACTAATGTCTTAATGGTTTGCTTTTGGCAAACTGTAATTTTTTTGAGTTTGCCTCAAAGAAAAATTTTTAGTCTATTTATAGATTTTCTGGCTAATCAAATTTCATTAAGGTATGAGGTGTGAGTAGAGTTCAGGGCACAGGGGCATGGGGCATGCCCATGGGCATGCCTCAAGTTCAAAGGGTATGCCCTTGTCATGTGATATTCAAAGTTATTTTAATTGGTTAATAAGTTCAAGTAAACTAGAACCGTAGAAACTAAATCAACATATGAGATTTTTAAGAAGTTGTGAACTATATGTTAATCACATGATTTAAAAAGAGCATACCCATAGGCATGAGGGCATGCCTTAGCTTAGGGCATGTCCATATAGGTATGACCAATTTTTTTCTCATGCTCTGAACCCTAGGTGTGAGGCACAACTATTTAATATCAAATTAATTAGTAATAAGGGGTTGTAGCTCACTTTCCCAAAGTCTATTTTTCTGAAATACCATTTCGTCGAAGTCATAATACCGACAATCTAGTTTACTGTCGTGACAGAAATAGGTTTGTGTTATTTCACCGAATATCAATTGACCGACAGGTTTATTTCATTAGCAGTTTATTTAATCAATAGTCATTTTACTGACAAAGTAATTCTGGCCATTGTCATTAGAGTCAAGTTTAGAATTAGAGTTAAAGTTAGTACAATTTTTAAAAAAACCTGTTGGTGAAATGAGCTGTCAGTAAAATATTTATTAGTAAAATAAACTTATCAGTTATTTGATTTTCAGCAAAATGATACAGACCTATTTATATCTTGCTAGTAAAATGAATTTTGGTATTATGACTTCGGTGAAATGGTGTTTTAGAAAAATAGATTTCGGGAAGTTAAACTGGAACCATAATAAGGTATAAGGCATGAGACAGCTATAAAAAGTTTTTTAATTTTAAATCAATTAATAATTTGACTCATCAAATCAATTAGTGATTTGACTTGACTCATGACGCAGGTAGATAGGTACGTCAGTTCATTTGACATCTTAGATAGGTAGATCAGTTCATTTGACTACTTAAGTATATTAAGTACACCTATTATTGAGTCAATGAATAGATGTGGTAATACTATCTTCAAGTGAAATCTAGATAATACATGTGCAAAACATAAACTATTTTAGTAGATTTACTATAAGAATAATCTTGTTCTAAGGAGTCTTAGTAGTAGTTAGGCAATAATAAAATATCCGATAGTATAAAGTTAATTAAAGAGTTTAAATAAGAATCTATAAACAAATCTTAAATATAGCAATTAGTAAATAACTATAGATAGAAACATATATAGCAAAATCTTTAAATAAACAATGATTAAAGTTGTATATATAATTTATTAATATAATAGATTTTTTATAAATAAGTAAGCAATATAAGAAATAAGCTTTATTAATGATTAGTAATCATTAATTTTTTAATAGCAGAGTTGTAAAGTTTGCAGAGTTTGTCTACCTATTCTATAAAATATCCAATATAATAAAATTAAATAAGGTCAACAAGACTGAGTTAGCATTTGATTTAATTTAAATCATAAATATGCTAGACTTTAAAGTAGTTATATTAATATTAAAAAAAAGTATATATAAGTATTAAATATCTAAAATACTGTAGTTAATTAAAAAAATTAAAATAAATAAATAAAATCTAAGTTTTATATACTAAAAATTATTATTATTATTTATTTATATATTCTCCAAATAGTAAAAATTTACACAACTCTTTCTAATGATTATTTGGTCAACAAAAACCAAGAAACTGAACTATGGTCAGCACTATAGAAGATACTAAAGTAAACAATAAACTTGGTTTTACAGAAGTAGGTATGTTGTCGATGAAGTACCAAGAGTGTAAAACCAAGATGTAGTCTACTTTAGACTAGTTTTGATAGAGGTCAAACTTTGGTTAGTAGACTTCTCTATTCTATTTCGTATCCAAATCAGAAGGATATTTTGGAAATATAGATATTATAAACTTTGGTAATCTTTATACAACTGTAAAACTTATAAAGAACAACTACAGAAAAGACTCATTGATCTATCACTTTTTTTCAGGAAAATTTTGTCAAAAAAGTGGGTATTTCAGCTTATCCTTCCAAAATATCAATATGTAAATTTACTAAAACAGTCAGTATTTTTTACCTGTTTATATATGTGAATAGGACTTCTAAAACAGGATATCGAACAGACATTCAGATTAAGCAACCGAGTACAAACTATATAACAATACAAATGGGTTACATGTTTTAAATTAGAAAAACTATTAAAACAATACTTCGAAACTTTTGTTTAGATTTTGGGCTAACTTTATCTAGATCGACTACGGTATCTAGTTTTAGCCAGCTTTTTTAACTTTTTTTACCTCTATATATAGTTTATTAGAATAAAGAATATTATAGAGCTTCTTTATCTAATAATATGTAATTTTTTAAAGCCTGACATAGGCTGATAATCGTGACTATCAGATTTTCTTTTTTTCTTTTTTTTTCTACCTTTCATCTTTGTATTTGTTTTTTAGTATTAGCTTTTATTTTATTTTTTTTTCTTTTTTAGAATTAGTATTAGTATTAGAGGATTTTTTTGTTTTTTCACTTCTCTATGAGAAGATATCATTAGATTGGCAATATCCTATTGTAGAGTGGTGATCTGACAAGATTTTCTGAGTTACAATAATTTTATATTATGGATATCTCTTAAAGGAAGGTCATCCTAGTATAGCTTGTCACTTGAAAGTGCTTGGACATGATTAATGTCTTGAAACAACTGCAGGATATCAGGCCTAAATATTAAACTTAACATTGTATTATATCCGTAATGCAATAATCTTAATAAAGGATCATTGGCAAAATAGCCTAAGTGAAAAAATATATATATATATATTCTTAAAAGTATATATACTCACATCATATGACCTATATAAATCACTATAAAATTTAATATTAGTTGTAATATTATATAATCAAGAAAATTCAAAACAAATATTTGTTTTGACAAAAATCACTAATTTCATAAGAAATTGTATACTAAACCATTTTCTGTATATTAATAAAAAGTTTTTTTAAGCAATTTTATTATATAATTATCTAAATACTAACTCTAACATAGTTCTTATCTAACTTTAAACTAATATAAACAATATCAGTATTACTGTTTTTGTATATCATATTATATAATCAAAAGATACAAAAAATTTAATGTAATCTACAGATATATTTATACTGTATTAATTCTGTTTAATTTATTATATTAAATTTTTTTTTCCACTTTAAATGATTATAAGTTTGTTAAAAAGCTTGTCAGATCTGGTTCTTGAATCAACTTTATATAGACTTTTTATAACCAACTCAAGCTTGTTCTGAACAAAGTTCTATATACATATCTTTGATTTAGAAGAGTATACATATAATTATTTAATTTGTATTAAGATCAAATTGACCAAAATATAATACTAATATTATTATTATATACACAGACTTGACTCAAAAACTAAATTTTAATTAAAGTTTCTTTTTATAAAATTAAAACCAAAAAGATCAGGCTTTTAATAACCCTAGATGATCATACTAGTAATCTATATTTATTTTATTTATATAATAATAATACTAAGCTTTAATATTATATAGTTACTTCAATCTAAAATTAACTGAGTATTTATATGTGACTAACTGCATAATTAAAACCAACTCTAATATAAAAAAGCCAACTCTATTAAAACTATATCTAATCCTTGCTTTATAATAAGATATTACTAATCTGATAAAATTTTCTCATAAAAAAAAGAAAAAAAGAAAAAAATTATAAAAGAAAACAAGTATAGAGAAAAATGATAAAAAAATATAAACAAGAAATTAAAAAGTAAGGAAAATATCAAAAAAAACAACTAACATATAAGATTAATTTACAACAAATAGTCATAATTATAAATTTGTATTTGCTCTGTAAAAATTATATACTATTACATAAATTAGCTCTATTTTAAATTTATCTAATTAGTATATTAAAAGTAAAAAATTTAAAAAAAAAATATATATATATATAAAAAAACTTTTTCCTGTAGATTCTAATTTCATAAATAAACAAACAACAACAATATGAAAAGTAGCAAAGAGTAGAAAATAGTATAACCATACTATAACTAAATAACTATTATAAAGTATTAATATAGCAATAGACAAAGCCTGCTAAAATTAAACAGAACAGAGAGACAGTTTTTAGTACTCTAATCTCATTTCTAACTCTGTTGCTGACTAAGTCAGCAACTGACAAAAATAATAACAAGGATAACAAAAGCATGTAGCAAGTTTCTAAGACAAGAAAACATGACTTATACATATCTATATAGATAACTATGATCTGATAGTTGAACCAAATAAGAAAAGAAAGCTTAAAATTGATGACAACACTTCTACTTCTGCATTTTCTATTACTAACAACAATATTGTTAAAGAAAATTGTGAGAAAATAGCAGATTTTAGTTTATCCTAAATCTGACAGGAATGATATCATTACCAAAAATAACAACAAACCCAATCCAAGATCCAGAGCAACCTCTGATATATAATTCTCCTACAGATGAATAAATTCAGCAAGTTTCAACTCAGGTATTACTATATCTAATACAGTTTCTTCTACAATAGAACAACTTAGAAATATAAACAATCTAACCCTATCTGAACTAAACTCTAAATCTAACTAGTCAACAAATATCTTGCTTAATATAGAAATAAATCAGAACATAATCAACTCAAATAGTGAAAACAATAAAAAGATCTATTTTATTAATACAGTATTAGATGAATAACTATAAACAAAAATATCATACAGTTAGACAGTTAGCAAAGATCTTTTAAACAGAACCAGAAAAATTTTAAATAGGTATTTTATTAGTGACAAGAAAAAAAAATAGCTAAAATCTATACAAATAGTTCTCAAAGAAATCAGACAAGAAAAATTTGAACTCTTCGATACAACTATCTAAACCTGTTTTAAAATCAAAAATATACTAACTTTATTTCAAGATCTTAAATAGTTAATTAGATATAAGCTTTCAACAAAGCCAACAACTAATTATATTTTAACTACAATAACAACAAAATTTTTTCATCAAGACATAGCCTTTTTCAGAAGTTTTACTCGAGTCTTGGCAACGAGACCACAATACTAGAAAGAATTTAATAATCTATTTACTAGTACCTTAGAAATATACAAAAAGCAATACAATGTCTTAGCTACAAACAAGAAAAACTAAGATCAGATTTTTGAATTATTACAGATAAAATTAGCTTTAGATTATCTAACCAATCTAGATTTTAACTCTATAAATACATATGAAATTACAAGATATATATTCTACCTGATAGACTTTGCAAAAATTTAATAGCATCTTGACTTTGATACAATACAACAGGCAGTTTTGAACTTTATTACAAAAATACTAATACCTTTACTTGCTAAATCAAAATTCATTTCTAAATACTTGCAAAAAGCAATCTCTTTTAACTTACCAATCTCAAACTAACTGTTGATTATACCAGTTGTTAAGACCTTATGCCTAATGTTTTTTTTAATAGAATACTAGATATATACATTACTGATACTAGAGAACCTTTGCCTATATTCTACAAACAACTGAGAGATAAAGTACAAGATTTTTTTCCTATCACAAATAGAGCAAATCTACAAAGCTAGACCAATATAGAGAGTTGTTACAGAAATTCTACTTCTTTTGACAAATCTCAACAAAATACTTTGACTTATCTGCTTCAAAACAATCTTTATCTTGTACTTCACAAGACTTAATACCAAGATTAAAAGAAAAATTTCTTTTTCTACCCAAAAACCAGAAAGATTTCAAAGAGCATATCAGACTTCTATAAATAGACTACTCATTTATAAGGCTTTCTAACAATTATATTATTTTCTGCAAATACCTATCTCTTGATCCAATATAGCTAAAAATAACAAATTTTGTATTTTCTCTGCAAAGCAAAGAAGAAGTGAATACTTTTATTAAAAGTATTTTATTTATCTATAATATTTTAATGCTACTACCACATATATACTGTAACTTCAACTATACAGACCTTCCAGACTTGTCAGAAGATACTAAATGAGTTACTCTTGTTAACCTGATATTGTCTATCTTAATCTTCAAAGAGCTAAGCATTGTAGCTAAAGCATTGTATGAGCACTATTTCTTTCACAATATACCCCAATCCTGAATTAATATTAAAAAAAAGAAGAATAACTAGAGACTGAATCAAATCTAACTAAACTACTTTTAACAATTGAGCAACTTCAGACAGCTCTTATAGAAAAAGAAATTACTAATATAAACATCACTATAAAGAAATACTACAATATCCCTCTAGTGCTAAAAACTCTTTAACAACACTTTGTATATCATATAGTACCAGAGTATATTTTTGCTCTGATTGACTTACCTGAGCTATCCTTTGATATTTTTGATAAACAAAAAATACTTACCAAAATACCAAACTTACAAGAAATATTTACAACAATAATAGACATACAAATGGTTGAAGCAGAGCCAAATTCTAGTACAAATAAGCAATCAGCACATATTTTTCTACCAAAATTTTGCTGGTAGCAGAAAATGAAAATATACTAAAACAATTAGAACTTGATCTAAACCAAAAAATTAATATAGCTATACACAATATTAGAGGGTTTAATGATCTACTAAAAGTACAAACATGGGTTGAATACTGCATAGAATCAAACCTACATATAATCTTCCTCACTAAAACAAAGTTAAAAGATTCAGCAACAAAATTGCTAACAAACCTATTCTACAGAATATATACTTCAAATTTCTTACCATATAAGCCAAACTAACAAGAGACTAGCCTAAAAATAGCTTTAATGATATGCAACTAGTTGCAACTATATATTTACAAGATCAATACCCTTCCTAATACAGCAGTCTGTCTCAATTTCTATTTTCTTAATAATAACAAATCTTGGATTATCTCAACCTACCTCCTATCAAATCACTTTCTTCTTCTAAAACAGACCCAGTCTTAACTACTAACTTAGATTACTGAAGCCAGAGCTAGAAACTAGTATCTTATAATCTTAAAAAACTTTAATGCTAACTAATTTCAGGACAAGCAACTTCTAATCTTCACTAATCTAAATACAGCCAATTTGACCAGTCTTTTAACCTTTTACAATATTCAAGTACTAACCTGACAAGGCACAACTATAGCTAGCAAAATAGATAACTTCTGAATTTCTTTAGATATACTTCTAGCTTTTAATACTTTCTGGCTAATCAATACCTCCAACATTTCAGAAAGCAATCACTGCATCTTGTATACAACCTGGCATACAAATTTCTCACCACAGAAGTGTCTACAAAATAAAAAAAAACAAAGAATATATTTGTATAAAAAAATGATCTCAAAAGACTAAAAGAATTTTAAAGAAGCAATAAATCAACTTTTCAATCAACAATCTATTTTTTCTTCAAATATAAATAAAGACAATATCAACAAAGCCTGAAATTTTTGGTCAACAAAAATGAAAGAAGTAATAAACAAACATATCTTCTTCACTTTCACTGTTCTAAAACCCTTTTATGCCTTATCACTAAAAGCAACCAAACTATATTTAGCTCTAAAAAACATTAATAAATATCTAAGTTGTTTTTCAAATAGCTCTCTGATCGATCTACCAAAGATAAATCAACACCTGTCTAGTGTAGCCACCTTAGCAGAAATTGATATCCCTGCAATAACACAAAAGCAATTTACATTCTGTTTTAATAATACTATAAGTCAAATAAAACAGCATAAGCATATAATTTGGCAAAATATAATTATAAAAAAAAGCAAGAACAAAGTGAACAGATCAAATTCTATATCAATTGCAGATACTTAAACTTTAAAGACAATACTAGCTATATGATAGATAGTATTTTATAAAAAAGAGTCGAACTAATTAGTTTTGAAAAGATCATTCTATCAGACAAAGTTATTACTAATAAAAAAATATCAAAGAGGCCATATGCTCATATTTTAAGTTTTGGACCAAAAGCAACCCCCAATGATACTCTTTAAGAAGAGTGAAAAGCAACTTACTTTCCACTAAGTAATATATAGAAAACTATCTATAATAACCTCTTTACTTTTATTACTATAATTAAACTCAAACAAACTATAAAGTTAGTATCTAAAAAAAGACAACAGGACCCCTTAGGATTTTTAAATGAGGTTCTCCAACATCTACCTTCACTAGCTCTATCTTCTCTTCTGATTATTTTAAATAGCTGTTTAGTCTAAAAGATAATTTTAAATTAATGGCTAATAGCTAATATATAGCTAATACCAAAAAAACAATACTACAACTATAAGTTTAACTCTACTTGCTCCATTACACTGATTGACCATACTAAAAAATTTTTACAAAAATTATTACAAACCATCTTACAAATATTTTAGTTTGCAACCAGATGCTCTTATCTTATAATTTCACAATCTTTTCCTTCCAGTCTATGCTCTAACTAATCTCATAGCTTAACCATATTCTAGAAGATGCAACTACAAATAGAAAAAAGATTTAGATCCTTTTACAGAACATGTTAAAAGCATTTGACTCTATCTATATACCCATATTGTGCAAAGCTTTGACAAGAATACGTATCTTAGAGAAAGCTATAAACCTACTATCATATCTGCTTCAAAATTGCACAAACAGAGTAATCACAAGATTAGATCTAACAGCACCCTACTTAGTAGAAGATAGTATAGACTAGAGGAAGATAATCTCTCCTCTTCTGTGAAAAATTTATTATAACTCGTTAATAACCAAAATATATAAAAAGCATTAGGGATTCTATGATAGAATAGTCTTCTTCTATCCAAAAGAAATTCATGTATTAGTAATAGCATATATGAATAACTCTTTATAGATTGCATCAAATAAAGAATTACTCACCAAAATCTTTAACACTGCTTCCTTTTTTTACAAATTTGCTAGCATAAAAGTTAATCTACAAAAATCTACCCTAGTAACAAATTTAATATCTCTGAACAAGTCGATACTCTTTGACAATAAATAACTAATAGCAACTACAAATAGGACACCCTTCAAATACTTGAGAGTATAGTTCTTAATAAATAAAAAACCAATACTAGTACAAAAAGAAATTATTGCCAAAGCAGTAATCAACTTAAAGAAGTTATAATTTGCCCATATAATGAAAAAACAAGCAATATTAGCAAAAAAAATACTAATATATATTGATATATATCTATATTGGATAAATATCAATAACAATCTACCCTGTTGGGTTATATCAATTTAGATATATATTAATACATAGCTATTATAATATAAATTCAATATATATCGATTAGTCTATATTTTTGATTCTTTTCGATATGTATTTATTTATTTAATACATAATTTAATACTAATATTATACAAAAAGATACTGGGACTCTTTCCCGTATATCACTAAAATTAAGTAAACAAAAAAGTAAAAATCGAAAAAAACATAGAGCATAATTAAATAACTATAAGATACAACAGCAGGAAGTGTGTAGCACACTCCAACAGACCTAATAGACCTACAATACATAACAAATAACAAAATAACTAAAAGAACAAGAGACGAAAGCAACAGCAACTCAATACTCTACACAGTTTACAAGGTCACCCCAAGACTAAGGGGGAGACCCCAAAAAATGGACCACCAACAGCAGTCCTCAAA
>CAJVQC010000319.1:0-13801 GCA_910592285.1 Racocetra persica | reverse complement strand
AGCACTACTCCCATTATGTATCTTCGTAATCTCTAATAAAGAGAGTGTTTAATATGAAATCCGAGCGAGAATAATACTGAAAAAAGTTAGCGTTGGTATCGGTATAAGATCTTTATTCAATATAATCATGTAATACAAACGCACTTTTTTCATAATTGTTCTGATTTCTCAGATCGACAACCTTTACGTTCATTTTGAGCAATATGTCGTTCCAGATTGATACAAGTTTTATTTTGTATATCCTTACCAAATAATTTCCACATGACAAATTCGATGTTAAACTGAATCGTTCTGGATCATGAGATCAAGAATAAATGTTCAAATCTAACCAAATTGAATAATTATTTAACGTGATCGCAGTTCTTAGTCAAGGCAGGCATAACCAAAAAAGGATACACTTCGTTTCACTACGCTCCTGGTATAACTGAGCATTATCAAATAAACAATATTTTTAATATTCACCATATTAAGTTTAATTTTATATAACACTATCAAAATTTAAACTTTGTAAAATTAAGAATCAAATCACTATGATTTCTATTATATTAAAAAACGATACGATCTAATTGCATATGCACATAATTATTACACACTGATTGGCCAAAATCATAAATCTTTAATAACTTGATTACAATAATGTTGTATGAGAAATAATCTACTAACGCAACAATAGACTATTGCTTAAATATGAGGTAAAAATTGATAGCATAAATACTAATGATGATAATAATAAAATAAGCATATTAAAAATTTCCAATAACATTGGTTCATATAACAGTTTTACAGTATAAAGATATTTATGGGTGCATACACAAGCATAGAAGGGTGTGTTTCTAGCCCAAGACATCTATCTACAATTTTTCTTGAGCACCCATCATAAAAACGGGTTTATACTTGTCAGGAATTTGAATTCCTTTACCAACATATTGCTCAAGATTCGAATATATAGAATATCGAAATGGTATTTCTTTTGGTGCTGAAACAGTATCTAGCCTTGCCATTTGTTCAGGTGTCAATCTATTTATTTATTTAAATCATTGATATAAATAATAAATAAATGATCAATTTAATACAATGATAACGGAAGTTTATAAAAGTTTACTTGAATTCAAGAGCTCCAAGATTTTCAACTAATTTAGCTTTTGTTCTAGCACCGATAATAGGAGAAGTAATACCAGTTTTTTGTGAGATCCAATTCAATGCGACCTTTTTAATTTAAAAAAAAATAAATAAATAAATAAGCAAAAAAAATGTTAGTGATTATAGACAATTTAAGTCATAAAATTACTTGAACAGGAGTTCTCCTGGTTTCAGCAGCGATAGCTATAACTTCATCAAGGATTTTCCAATTTTGCTCATTTTCTGCTTTGAGTTAACACGTTGACTTCTAATATTAACAGGCATTTCTAAGTTAGTCACCGATTCTCTTGTGTATTTTCCGGTCAAAAAACTAGATAAAAATCATAAAAATGAAAATCATAGTCAGTATAGATCAAAAAAAAAAGGAAAAATTTGAAGACGATTACCCTTCGGCGATACATCCCCAAGGAATAATTCCAACCTTTATGATAAAATTAACAAGTTAGTTATGATACATACATAATATTTGAAATCATATTTGAGTAAAATGATAACAAATATTTAAACATATTTACGTACATCAAGTTCAGCACAGGCAGTTTGCAATTCATATTCCAAAGATCGATTTAATAAATTATATGTCGTTTGCAATCCAATAAATTGACTTATAATTAAAAAAGTTTTTTTGTCACTTTTCATCGAAAATAAGTAATAATACAACATTGAATGTATGGTATTACCTCCAACCACGTAGCTCAGCCATCGTATTCGCACAACTAACCACCCATGCTGGTGCATCGCTAATCGCGATATAAAGCACCTTTAAAAATTCGTATTAAATGTTAATTTTAAATATTAAATATTAATTATACAAATTAACATACTAATTAACATACTAATTAACAGATATTAAATAACCTACCTTGCCACTTCTAACAACATCATCTAAAGAACGCATTACTTCCTCAATAGGAGTACGAAATTCCCAAGCATGAACATACATGAGATCAATATATCCAGTTCCCAATCGTTTAATACTTTCATCGAGGTTTTCTACAAGAGATTTGCGGTGATTTCCACCTTTAAATAAACAATGTTCAAGACTTATATCAACACATACAATCTCATAAAATATAATCCCATAAAATGAATAATAAACTTACCAGCATTTGGGTTATATTTGACATTTGGCATTAAAACAGTAGAATTTTCTTTATAAATTTACAGAAAGGTAAATATATGACATAAAAAATTTTTTTAGTGAAACAAATAATCAAATTTAACATACCAGTATATTTTGTGGCGATTACAACTTGAGAACATTTATCAGCGATATATTCTCCAAGAAATTGCTCGCTCTTTTCGCTATACTAGAAAATGTTTATGATCATATTATAATCAATATTCCGTCATTACCTCGCCAAAATTGTATGCATTAGCAGTATCTAAAATAACAAACATCCTGTGAGTTCAACATTGTTATATTGTTATATAACGCATCACATACGCTAAAATTAAGGGCTAATTGGTACTGCAATAATTGTAAGTCGACTTTGTGAATATTTGTAAAAAACTACGTTTTTTGCTAGTTGTTAGTCAATAAAGATTTTGGAACAGTAATTATCCTTTAATAAATATCAATAATTTTTAATAAATTAATGCAAAGACTAAAAAATTTATTAAATATATAATTTTTATAACATTTTTTATTGGTCGAAAGCTACTTAAATATCTTAATGCACAGTAACTGCATAGTGACTATGTACTGTACAGTAGTTACTATTAAATTTAATAATCACTGTATAGTTACTACATAGTTACTATGTAGTTACTGCGCATTAAGACATTCATGATTTTGTATAGTAGTAAGGTTCAAACTTGAAAAATCAACAATTGTTGCAGACCTATTTATGCATATATAAATATACCGAAGAAATTTCCTCCTTTTTCATAATAATAGTCGAAAACCTTCTTAGATTCCTCATAATTCGAACCTACTCCCTATTCAAAGTCATAAAATATTTGTAAGCACATATAGCTTTCATGCCGAGAGAGCACAGAATAATATATCAAAGAAATTTTTCGACAAAAGTCTTTAATTGAAGCAGTTAAAAAAATTTAGTTTAAAAAGACTAATAATGACGATGTCAGAAATTAAAAATTATACCAATGCGCCAAGACAGAGGAGAAATCCTTAAACCACTACGTCCTAGAAGAACATAATCGTCGAGAGCTCCAATGGTTTCTTTAATATTAGTTGAGTCTTGAGCCATTTTGTATTTTTTTTTACTTTTCTCGCGTAACTAAAAATCTCACATAACTAGAAGGATTATTGGCTTAATTTATAAAATTTATGAATTCTTACGTACATATATACGTACGTTAGTACTTTTATGCGTATGTTCGTATGTACTTGTATACGTACGTTCGTACGTACTTGCATACGTAGTTCCTACGTACATACTTGTATACGAACATTCATACGCACGAACGTACGTACTGTACGTATATACGTAAGTTCGTACGTACGTATATACGTAAGTTCATACGTACGTACGTACGTACCTTCTTGGCGTCAGCATGTACTACTAATTTAGCAATTGTAACACGTTGGTTTATATGCACCGATCGTTCTGTATTTAGTAATGCCCATCGCCGCTTGTATTCTCCTATTACAGTTAATTAAAGTTAATACCCGTGAGAGAACAAATTTCTTTTTAAAAAACCCAAAAAGTTTACCATGGCTCAAACGGTATTACTAAATCGTGTTTAACACCACATCAATTTTAACCAATAAAATTGTTGATCTGCAGTGTAACATCAGATCAGGTGTAACATAAAATAAAAACAAACTTTGTTGTTTTTTAAAAAAATCTTTAATAACTCAAAATTTTACTTATGAAACCACTTAAAAAAATTTCTTGCTAAATTTTGGTATAAGCTATGTTTTTGCTAGTGATGGTACCCGATCGAAAAAATGCTACCCAGTTATCTGATGGGTATACCCGGCAGGTTACCCAGGTGATCAACAGATATATCCTCATAGGCTGACATTCATATGATTGGCTGATCTATTCAATTGTCCGGGTAACTAATTTATATGCTTTAAAGTACTTTTTAGGAATTTGACGTTTTACTAATAAAAAAAAAATTTTTTAATCGTACATAGCTTTGAAAAGACGCTAACAACTACTTTGCAAAGTAATCAAGAGATAATCAGTATCCTTGGCAAGTTTTATTAGAAAAGAAAAATATGCCTCCAACTACTACTCTTATTGGTCTATGCGTTATTACTATTTGTCAGGGACAGTCGACCCAGTGGAGAAGCATAACTGAAAACTTTCTCTCTAAAGCCCAAGCTAATAATACTTTGCCAAGTAATGTTCGTCTAGGCAATACTGTTTGTTTGGCCTGTTATAACGAAATTGTAGTAAACTGTTCACCTGAATTCAAGTGACATTCACAGGCTATTATGGAAGAGGATAAGTTTGATGAAGTAGTTGAGATTGAAGACGAAATTACTAATCCTATTTTATCATTTTCTCAAGTAATAGCAGTACTAACAAAATTTTATATGCTCGTGAAAAAGAAAAAAAATCAGTAGTATACATGTTTGACGAATTTAGAGAAATCATGAAGAAGGAGGACGTAAGATTAAAGCTTTTTTTTGATAAATTGTATTTGTCGTCTAACCCATCATCAAAAAATAATGATTCACAGGAACAGGCCAAAAAGCAGCTTCTGTTTGCTTGTTACTTTCTCTGTGGAATCCGTAACAAGTTTGTGAATTATATAAAAAGAGATATTGCAATGTATATAGATTTCGCTGATACTTCTAATGCATCCATAGATACTCTTTCTGATTTAGGTGTTACCACAACATCTTGTACTATCCAGCGATATAAGGCAGCTATATATGAAGAACATGAGGAAGTGTCAATTCTGCACTTGCTAAATATGCAGAGAATGCAATGGTATTAAACATCGATGACTACTATAGTATTCATACGGAGCATATACCAGATACTACTACTACATCAACTGCTGCACACTTAGCAATGATTTTAGTGAATCCTATCATGACTCAATGTGTGATTCCAAAGTTGAATATCCATAACCCTCTTCTAGTCAATGCTGAATTAATTAAAACAAATATCGAAAAAAGATTTATGAGGCTTTATAGTCTTTCACATAATTGATGCTAGAAATTTCATATAGTTGACGATGATGCTAGATTAGAAGAATTGACTATACATAGCTATGACATTAGGCTAAAAGAAAAATGAAGTTCTTGTTCAATGAAGGATACCATTCTTATTGACTTGCAAAAAAATGATCTTTATACTATAGATGCATATATCAAGGCTATTAATGCGATCGTAAATATTCTGTCGATACAGCAGTATATTCAGGGGAGGCATATGATTCCTGTTGTCGCTGATTGGCCTGGGCAGATTTATCTTTGAACAGCAATTTCACATTTTATATATCATCAAAATTTATCAAATATTACTGATCAAATATTGTCTTTTCTTTCTATTATAGGTCCTCTTCATATTTCACTCAACAGTCAAGAATTGGTGTTTTTTCAGTATCGACCATTTTTTTTAGCCATATACAAATATATCTTTGGAGAAAAAAAACCTCTTGCGTAAACTCCCAAACCATGGCATATAAATCTAATTTTAAAAATATCTCACAGCGCTTGGCAGACAATTGCAGCAAATGTTGAAGCCAAATTTGGTTCTTTGTACAAAGATGCTGAGTATCTTGCACTTAAAGATCTACTTGATAATATGATTCTTTTAGTTCTTGATATATACACTGTGTTTTTCTGATCTGGTAATTTTGATATTTATTTAGAATTTTGCTTTCATACTTGGACCATTTTTTTAAAATTTAGTTGCAAGAATTATACAAAAGCGCCGTTAATATTTCTTTCAGATATCTTCTACTGGGAGTTGAATAATCACCCGATTTTAGATATTATTAAAGCAGAACTTCCAAAATTTTTGGATTCCACTGTAGAGATATTTCACAGTTTTCTATGCAAAAGCATACGGAAGAACAAAATATAATTAAATATAGATGCTGTATTAATCACTTGCGTCTAGATGATAATGGATTTAGAGAAAACTTTGCATACACATCGATGTGGGCAGCTTATGAGTATTCTGCACATGATATTTCAGCATTAACAAACAAATGCGCTTGTTTTCTTTTACAGTGTTTTTTAAAAATCTACGTTCATTTATTTCATGGTAAATCACCACTAATCCTTCTATTACAGGCTATAGTGAATTCGCCTTTAACCAAAAAGCAAAAAATTGACAATACTACTGTTCTATTACCCATGATGCATATGCTAGAAGCACACTTTGTCATCTTCCTTTGGGTTTTAATACTTCACATATGCCCAATTTGCTTTATTATTGTGATGCATCTAATTGTTCTATTTTTCTATTTATTAAAACAGATTCAGTTGTTCTATCTTGCGGCCATGGTTATCATAAGTCTTGCTATACTAACAATGGATTTATATATGTATATTGTCTCTCATTTTTGAAAGATGGTGTTGATAGACACGTTCACTCTCTATTAGAAAGCCTTCAATCTCTTGAAGAAAAAAAAAAAAAAAAAAAAAAAAAAGGAAACACGAGTTAAAGGAATTTCTTGTGACAATAATGATGAATTTAAGAAAATAAAATATAAGCATTTGAATTAGAGGAGGCATTGTAAAAATTTCAATAGCAATAATTGTAGTTTTATAATTTCAAATTTATTATAATTTTTATTTTGTTTATATTTTATTTAATAAAATAAATTCTCCTATTACATATTGAATTTTTTATTATTTTTTTTTACAATGGCTGAGTGCCTTTTATTTCAGTAACTAAAAAATTTTATTATTCTTTTTGATCCCAATTCTGTTTAATAGTAATATCCAAGTCATCTATTCGCTCTTTTTCATTTTAATAATATCCATAGCTGTCTTTCAGATTATAATTGCTATTTTAGTATTTGCATATATAGGTTAAAGACATCAAAAGATAAGAAAAATTACCATTTTTACACGGCTCTTGAATTATAATATATATAATTAATGATGTGTCGCTCATTAAAAAAAAATATTAATTAACTAAATATACATATACTTTAAAATTATGTATTTTGATTAGTTAATTATTACAGAAAATCACAGGTAGATCTACAAAATTAACTAATCAAATAAATGTCATCCTATGAGATATATCTGGGTATAAAATCCTACCTAATATACCCGGGTAAGATTAATTAAATACTTTTACTTTACTAGATAGCTGCTAGATTAAATGTAAGAATTTGTGTCTAACCGATTACTTTATTCTTTTCTGATTACTTTTAATCAGTCAATGTGTTTATTTATGCTAATTTTTTTTATCGATATACGATATATCTGTCAAGTAATTATCTAAAAAAAAAAAATTAATATTTAATCAAAATATAAAGACATACAAAAATTACTCGAGTTGAAACCTGACTTGTTGAATCTACAAATTTCAGCACCATCTATTTTAATATTATTAATACAGCTAAATAATGCTTCATATTGTTAACCAAAATTTTTCAAATCATTAACACTAAAATTATGATGTTTATGTCGTAACTGAAGTTGGGATCTGCCTGAATTTGGAACTTCAGTTGGCACCTGCCTAAAACAGCTAACTAATGCGTGTAGGATAATCTAATTTCAGAGGCTAATTTCAGTCAGGTGCAACTTCAGTTAACAGAAGTTCCAACTTCAGGCAGATCTTAATATTGACATAATTTTGGTGTAGTCATATTTGCGTAAAAATTGTACTAGGCCTTCAATAGATCTTTTTTTTTTAAACATTATCAGTCACACCACTTTAATACTGGTCTAACAAATCAATAATAGAAATTTGAATATGTTTCTGATAATCAACAACAATGAGTTCTATATGATCATCTCACATTAGTATGAATTCCATATACAAATAATTTTTTTTTGAACATTATCAGTCACACCACTCTAATACCGCTCTAATATAGATCATTTTTGATTGTTTGATTAATAACAATGTATTCTATATGATTATCTCATTTAGTGTAAATACCATGTTGATCAACAACAATAAGTTTTATATAATTATCTTGCATTAGACCTAAAGATTTACAAATTTAGCGTGAATACCATGTACAAATAATTTTTTTAAAGTTATAATTATGTCTATGATAAATATATAAACTCAGGTCTATCTAGAGCTATCGTTTCTAGCTTCATATTGATGACAACCTCAGACATAAAGATAAATCATTCTATATATTAGTATTTCAATTTTGATAAATTAAAAATTTTGTACTATTTTAAGAAGAAATGCAGGTTTGTAAGTCTATTCACTAAAACACACTAATTTCAGAATTTAAACTAAATAACAGATTAGTGCATATCTATTACAGCTGTAAATTACTCTTGTATCTGATAAGTTACTGATAGGTTTAAACTCAACATAGTTTTATAATGTCTTATTGTCTTTATCGAAGTATTACTTTATTTTGGTTGATTGCTTAATTTAGTATAAACCCTTTTAGGGTTCTATTTTGAAATCCTGAAAGACAGATTCCTGAAAAAGACATAATATTAACAAAGTTAGCCAGCATTAGTTATAATGCTGGCCAATTTAGTTGGTATTATCTTCTTTCGGGAAAATGACTTTCAGAATTTTAGGGCAGAACCCTTTTTAGATCTAAAATTCTACATATAGCTTTCAAAATAACTTTTGTACAGTATATTGAAGTATTAAGTTTATTATTAGTTTATTTATATTTAGTTAGTTTAGATAATCTATTTGAATATTCAAACTTTTGTTACCTGAAGATTATCTGGGTATGTCTACATGGGTATGTTTAACTGGGTAGCTGAGTTTACAATCCAGATATCTGATTATTTGCATAACTCAAATAATATTTAACCCAGGTATCATCACTAGTTTTTGCCCTATCTCAGGCTTCAATATTAACTCTAATATTAAAGAAAATTTAATTTTTGTTTTAATAAAAATTATTTTGATCTACAATTTTTATATTACTAGTGTTAAATACCACTGATATGATTTATAATAATTGATATATAAATATGTAATATAAAATTAAAAAATAAATTTATAATTAATATATTGCCAAGTAGTTAATAAGTAAATTAAGAAACAATTTATCTATATTAATCAATAGTTTTAACAGCCTTATCATTTTACCAAATGGTAGATATACAAGTTAATCCAACTAAGTCAATACTAGCCACCAACTCTAAGCCCTCTTCTATCCCTTTTATCAATTCAACAATTCAATCTATTCTAGCTAAACAACCCTTCAAATTCTTGGGCTGCTGGTTCACTCTCAATAACAAACAATCTGAACAAATCAAACTAATTCAAAATGAAACCTTACAACTAACTTATATAGCTAGTACAAAAAAAATTACAGACAAACAAATTGTCTATATTATTAATATAGTTATTATCCCTACACTAGAATACAGGATTTACAACATAGTACTCTCACATACTACATGCAACAATATTCTATCCAAATATCTCACAATAGCAAAACACAAATCCTATCTTGCAAGATCAATCCTGAATAGTACTATACTAAATCCATATCTATACAATATCTACAATATTTGAGACATCCAATTACAACATCATACAACCAACTTTCTTCAATGACTAAACAGCTCTCACCTCTTAGAAACTACTACTCGCATTAGATTACAACAATTACAAAATAATTTGTGGTCAACTATTAATATACTTCAGCATCCACAACCAATAGTGAATGGTCCAAACAGACATTCATTAAACTTTAAAATTATCCAGCTTTTCAAATATCTTAACATATCTATCATTGCAAACTCTAATATTTTATAGCCCAATACAATTCAACACAACCTACAATCACTAGAAATAATACTTACTAACAACCCTAAATATATTACATTTAAACGCCAACTCAGAAATACAAAATTACTCTATCTCAATCAATTAAAGAGGTTTTTTTTCTATATGTTTATAATAGTTGATTTTAAAATAAATGTGATTATAAAGCGAATTTTTATATGATATGCTTATATAGAGAGTGACTATAAGAAGGTCTGACTGTATATGATTTATATAGTAATATGCATTACATTATACTATGATCATGCACCAGGTAACTGGCAAATCACCAATTAAGTATATAAAATATTATTGAAGCACTCATATAGTGCAACTTATATCTTATTATGCTAGCTATAGTATCCTTCTGACTATAATACCTATATATACAAATTAAATTATAAATTATTCTAGATATTTTAAATTATGCTGTATGATATATCTACTATTATTATATAAAGTTAAATCTTTTAGTTTCAACTTGTAATAAGTATTACTATGCTTTGCTATAATTATAATTACCAACTTAATTAAATTTAAATGCAAAAAAATATTATTTTTAGAAATATAAAAATTGCAATCAGTAAATTAAATAATATCAATTTTAACTAGAGATCTGCAAATTCCTATACCAGACATATTGGGTATCATATTTGGTGGCTGAAATATAGTATAAATTTCCTCTTTTTACTAGTATTATACCAATTTTTGGCTGAAATTATACTATTTTTGGCCAGAATTATCACAGAAGGACCTGTGCGTATATATATATAATACTATTATATATCCTTTTTTATACAATTTTTAGGGTATATACCCTATTTTTTAGAGTATATACCCTATCTTTTGGGGTATATACCCATTTTTTGAGATACATACCCATTTTTTAGAGTATATTTTATATCACGTGATCTTTATTTTAGAGTCTAGGGTACTTTTTTGTATAATTTAGGCCGAACAGGTTTATATAGAGTATGTGCTCTATTTTTGGAGTACATACCCAATTTTTAGAGTGCATACACTAAATTTTAGAGTAGGGCAAGCTATATATATTTAAGCCCATTTGGTATTAATGCTTGTGAAATTGTCATGTCTATAAGCACAAAGTTTTAAATATTTTGTAGATATATATAATATTTTAAGCACCTTTGGAGTAAGCATTTTGTGCTCTAGTATCTGATAGTTTTTATACTTATAATATAAAGCATATAACATATGCCAAATACTTTGTATCTGTGACTCAAAAATATCTACTAACTTTATACAAGATGTCTTTGTATTTGCGTCTATAATATATTTGTATCTTTTGTTAAGCATAGGCATCTTCTGGGCTTAAAGATTTCTAATTTAAACTATTATTATACTAAAATCTTTTATAAACTTCTAATATAATCAATGAATCAATTTCTACAAATTTAAATAATTGAATTATATTAAGAAAAATAAAATAGAATATTGAAATAAAAAAGCAGACTATACAAAAAAAGAAGTTTTAAGTTATTATATAACAAGTAATATTGCTAGTAACTATAGTGCATATTGTTATTATTATTCAAAATATTAAAGTTATAGATATTCTAAAAAATAAAAGCTCATTATATGAATATTTTTACTAATATTTTTAAAAATATAAAGAAATATTAACAAGAGTTCTTTTTAGATAAAATTATTATTAATTATAAATAAACAAAACAATTGATGATAATTATATTACAGTATTAGTAATTAAATATCTAATTATAATACAGAAAAATAGTATAATACAATAAATCAATATTTAAAATAGATAATATATATAATATATATAATATATGCAGTTTATATTTAATATTATTAGCTTTTTAAATAAGGGTAAATGCATGAGTCGCACCCTGCGATATGCTTATATATCACATGTATATATGTACAATTATAATTTATCACTATAAGATTAAATAAAATAACAAAAATAAATTTGAATATTTAGTTAGGATTAGATAGGTAGAGTTAGAATATAAAAAAAGATCTTATAGTAAATTTTGCAAAGAATTTTTTTGGTTAGAGCGAGAAAGACTGTTTTATATGTGAAATTTTGGGTTATAACCAACTTTTTACAAAACAAACATTTACACATAATCTTGAAGTTTGATTGGTCAGCTATTAAGATGCGATATATAAGCATATCGCAAGCCTGCAATACCTAATTAAGTCTTTTAAATAATATAAATATTATTAAAATACAAAATATTTTTTATTTTATTTTATTTTTTTTATAGCTTATAGAATGATCTTAATTCAGGAGATTTTTCTTTATTAAAGTATCTGCAGTCTATATTTATAAAAAGGTTTACAGTAATATATTAATAAAGTACAATAAGCTTTATTTAGATTTTTTGTACCAGTGGTAATTCTATATTAGGTAAAGCTAATCTTTCTACAAATATCAATAATATTTTTCATATTTCTCACTATAGTAGTCTTATGCTCTGCCATATCAATTTTCTTTCAAAAATTCCTTAAACCAAATATATATATTCATTTGAACTTCTGCAAGATTTCATGTATGATTATAAACTTTTTTTAGATTACAGAGTATTTTACTTCTAGTCTAACTTGAACTATTAACCTTTCTATAAAGAAAAAGAAGCTTATTCACTAAGCTATAGAACCCAAACTCTTTTATTTTATTTTTAGTTTTTATAATTTTAGTTAAAATAATAATGCTAGCTTAATACATCCAATTTATAAAAATAATTAATATATAAAAGTTCTTTTTTTTTTTAGTATTAAGGTAACCTCTTGGTTAAGTGTATTTTTATTGATTTCAAATATTATTATACATATTTGAAGAGTACATCTAGTTATACCTGCACCTTTTGAGCATCTATTTAAATAGTTTGTCTATTACTAGGTTCTACACTAGTTGCCGTACCTGCAACCTACTAGGGGTTACCCATATAAACTCTCTGTACCTATGTACTCCGAGGTCTATATTAATTAGCAACTATTCTTCTGATTCTATGAACCAGTTTTCCTACTGCATGTTTTACATGATGACTTAGAACTTTGATTCTTTATTCTCGAGGTAAACCTGGCAAAGCCCACAGTATTTCTACTTTATACTGCATCTAGTTTGTACTTCAGTTTGATACATATAGACTGTAACCCACTATTTGTAGCTCAGTTTTTCTATTTTGAGAATGTATATAGTGTTGGATCAAAGTCCTTACCTATAGTTTTTCTCTCAGCTTAAACTTTTTTCTGCTTTCTTCTATAGTTTAACCCTAGTTTGGCTAAACTTCGCTATTCAAACCTACTTTTGCTTTTGTAGAGTTTACTTAAATTCCAAAACTTATTTCACAATATATCTCCAGTACTTTAGTAACCTAGCTTCTTTTACCCAGACTTCTAATCCAGATAGTTTGATATTTAATTGCTTATTTTTCTCTGATTCGATGGCAGTCTAGTTGGTGTTGGCAATTTCATCTATTAGTCAATAGTAGGGGCCCAACCCTGGTTCTTGACTTCTAAGCTAGATAGTCTGATAACTGTATACTTTTTTCTGCATCCCAAAAGGCAGCTAGTAGGTCTTCCACCATAGCTATGACTTGCCTGCAATTGCAAGAACTCCTTAGCTAGATTCTCGGTCCTTTTTTCTATTTGTAGTGGCCTGGTTGGTATAGACACAACTCTAATACCCTGTATTTCATCTAGTTTAGTTTACATAGATTCCGTTTCCTAAATCTAACCTTCACAGTAGCTCTGTCAAAGATCTGTGTTATCTCTTTACTCAAAACTTGCCA
>CAJVQC010000318.1:0-13807 GCA_910592285.1 Racocetra persica | reverse complement strand
AAAAAAACAAAAATTATTAAAAAAGAAAAAAAAAAAACAAAAAAAAAAAAAAAAAAAAAAAAACCAAAAAAAAAAAAAAAAAAGATCCAAAAAAAAGAAAAATCTAAAAAAAAAATTAATTTGCATCCAAAACAAATGAATCTAAGGTAGCTTGTTGTTGCGAAGCAATATTTTTCAATCTCAATTCTTTTTTTAATTTTTCTAAATTTTGAATAAGTGTATCATCAATTTTGAAAGTGCCATCCGGTTGCTGCTCAAAAAACAATAAAATCCTATCAATAAATCCTAAGGATTGTGCAAAAGATATTGACTTATTTGAAATTTCATCTTCTGGTTCAATACATTCATGGTTCTTTACAGCTTCGATTATCTCATCATCATTCAGCACTTCAGTGGTAATAAGATTGTTATCAGAATTTACATACTCCTTTGCATTTATAGGCTGGTCGAGAGGTAAGCGTATAATCAAATCCTGAATCTCATTAGTGATATCTAGTTTATTAATTTGGACAAGCTCTTTGGACTAGAACAATTTGGTAAAAAAATCTTCTGGCAAAATGCTAGTTTTTCTCTAACAGTTACGGATAGTTCTGGACGTCACCTTTTTCCAAGCATATCAACAAAGTCGATCATATCTTTAATAGTTATTGGTTCAGGAAAACTACCACCAAATTTCAAAAAAGTATCAAATACATCTATACGATCTTTGCAGAAAATTCTTTTATAATTTGCCTATGTTACAAAAAGCTATTATTAATTCTCTAATAAAATATTATAACAATACTTAACATTGAATATTTTACCAACGTGCTCTATTATTGCTGATTTTTGATAATAAATAACTAACCTTAAAACTCTAAATTATCTCTGCATCGCAAGGTTGAAGATGTGCTATTGTATTTGGAAGAAGAAACTGAAGCTTTATATTTGTCAGGGTTATATTTTCATAAAGTTCATGGGTTGACACACATCTAAAATAAGAAAAATTAACTGACTAGCAAGTCACATTTGAATGTCAAGATGTTCAATATAACGATTAAAAATTGATGTTTGTATCCAAGCAGAACTATTTCAGTAATAATATATGGGTAAGGTAGGTTTTTGAGAGCTCGAGGGGTTTGGTATTTGTGTATGAACAGGGGGGAGTTTATGATTGCCAGTTGCATTACATGTAAGCAAGATTGTAACATGATCTTTTGCTTTTTTTTGTTCTGAAATTGGACTATCTGCTAAAGTTTTATCAGGTACTATACGCCAGTATAATGCTGTTTCATCGGTATTATAAACATCCTCGGGATGATACTTTTTAATTATTTCTTATAATTCGGCATGAAATTGAGGAAGGTTTTCAAGAGATACACTTGCAGTCTCATCTAAACGTTTGTATTCTCTTATATGATACCACTTTTTAAAATTTGCAAGCCACCTATCAGATGCATTAAAGCCTGTCACCTCAAGTCTTTCTGCTAGCATCATTGCTTTACGTTGAATTATTGAGCCTGTAATTGTTTAGAATAATGTACTTGCCCGAGACATCCAAAGAGCCAGCGCCTCTTCCAACAGGGTGAATTTTCTGGTTCTTTGTCACTTCGAAGAAGCATTGTTAGAATCTAAATTAAGGAATAACCATCTTTTCTTTTTATGAATAATTCCCAAAATTGTTGCTTTAGCAACACTAAATCTTTTTACTAATTTAATTTGACTAACTCCCTTTTCTTGTAGATAGCATATTTCAGCTTTTTGGACACCAGTAAGACCTTTTCTTTTTGTTTGTTTTTTTGTTGCCAATACCTTAGAGGATTCTTCTTCTGTTTCCATCAGTATTATTTTGTAAATTGGATCGTTGATACAAGTGAATAAGAAAAAAAAAAAAAGATAAAAGGTGGTATATTTCTAAAATAAGAAAATGCATGATTCAACTTCCCAAAATGAAACTAATCAACGTGGGTTGTTAATAACACAATATCAATTTCATTAAATGTAAAAAAAAAAATCTAGAACAGTGATCTAAAAAAATAAAGAAATATAGATAATATTTTTGTGAAGTGCATTTACCAGTACTTATTTACTCCTCTTCTAAAAAAATTTAATAAATTGGCTTTTATAGCCTGACAGTCTGTTTGGTGAGAATAATTAAATTAAAAAAAAAACTTTATAAATAAAGAAATTATATAAAATTTAGGTTTTATAACCTGACAGGTTTGTGAATTATTGAATTTTATAATGCTGCCACTCGTATGAATACTCAAATTTCTGAAAAAAAAACCTTTGCAAATAAGAATTCTCTTCATAATCTATGGTAAAATTAAAAAAAAAAACTTATGTTTCATAACTCGACCAGATCTGTTTGTAAATCTTTTGAATCTTATTGCCATCCTTCTTGATAACTTTTAACAAAAAAAAATCTGCCAATAATTTTCTTTCAAAAACAAAGAATTATTTTGTAATTCTATTAGGCTTGTTTTAGCTTGTATGATAGAATTCCTTTTAGCAGGAAAAAAATAAAAGCTGATAGTTTGCCTTAAGATGTATGTATATAAATACATATGTATATACGTACGGTATAGAGATTTAAAACCTTATATGGGCAGATTTGCATCAACATGCAAAAGAAAGAATCTGGTACTCTAAAAATTTTTATAGTAGAACAGGTTATTAACAATACAATTGTTTGAAAGATTGAGACGGAAGATTTATAACAATAGCAATACCAAACTGTGGGTTTTATGCATATTCATTAAATCCTTGCAGAATGGACTCTTGAAAAATTAAAAGAAATTAAATAGGAGGTTTAACCCGAATTTAGTGTTTCTATTTAGGGCCCAATTGGTGAAAATCTGCCCATATGTCAATCTTTCTATATCATATTGGTTTAGAATTTTTAATCTTTTGCGTACCAAAAGACAATACGTATATATAATAGCTATGCGTATTGCTAACTTTTAAATAAAATAAATAACATTATCCATATAACAGTATGACGATATTTTGGTAATGTGATTGGCTAATAAAAATTATATAACACAATCTTCACTATATCGCGATACATTTAATTATATCTGTTTAATAAAAAAACTTCACATATCTTATATTAAGATTTTATTAATTAATTTTATTATAAAAAGCGAAAATTAAATAATATTGATTTTGTTCTAAAAAAATTCTTCACTATAGATCAATCTTCACTATATCAAAGGTTCACTATAACGAGAGTCACTTATATTATTGTTGTTCTTATTATTTGCTATGGGTTTGTTCTTGCTATTTGCTATAAGTTTGTTCTTGCTGTTTGCTATGGGTTTTTGTTACAACTAAAAGTTCTTTATAAGTTTATTTGTCAGTTGCAGAGTTTTTTTTTTATAAAATCTATTATTACAAAATTTTATAAGTTTTTTGAACCTATTCGTTTATTCTTTTTTTTGCTTTACAACATCAAGAACTACTTCAAATACCAATTTTCCGTAAGTTTTTTTTATAAGTAATATTCTTACAAAGAACTTCTATACTTCAAGCTGGTAATTATTTAATAGTAAGATTTTTTTTTTTATATTGATTAGATGTTGTATAATTAAATAGCTAATTTATAATTCTATTAGCTGCTGCATATCAATCATGTAACTTGTGTTAATTGATTTGCACATCCTCCAGGACTATCAAATCAATAGTTGCTCCATTTTAGTGAACCCTCTGATTTGGAAAGTAAACAATATATTGATCTTTTGGAGGGGTAAACTAAATCACCCACTTTTTTACAAAATTTTTCCTGAAAAAAAGTAGAAGCCAATGAAAATATATGAGTTTTTTTGAAAGTTTTACAGTTATATAGTTGATTCTTCAAGACAATATTATTTTAGCGAGGGCCAGTTTACTCTTGCTTCTAGAATAAACCTTCTAGTTTGAATACTGAATATCCTGGAGAGTCTGTTTCAAAAGAAAAGAAAAAAACTTAACCTCAAGAAAAACTACTCAAATTACACCTGCTTCTTGATGTTTTATATCTTTTATGTTTTATCAACAGCAACCTGTTCAGAGATAAATTTAGTTTCCAGAATATCTTTTTGGTTTGAATATCAAATAGCTTGAGGAGTCTACCGAAATACAAAAGCTTGACCTCAAGAAAAACCACTCAAGTTATATCTGCTTCTTAGTATTTTATATCTACAAGCTTTGTTAACAACTGTTTACTCAAAGACAGAACTAAAATAATATTTATCTTGAGACTTTCTATAGTATTTTTCTGTAGTTCAGTTTTCTGTTGTGTTGTTCAAAGAATCATCAAAAAGAGTTCTATCTAAGTAAAATATATTTAACATTTAAAAAAGTATATAATTATATATTTTTTAAACAAATTTATTAATTATTAAAGCTTAAATATGCTTTGAATATTTTTGGATACTTGGATATTTGGATAGTTAAAACATATATTACTGGTAAAGATTAGACTTAGAAAATAAAACCTATATAAACTGAACTAGATAAGAAACAGAATATTAAAGAGCATCTATACTAACCAGATCACTACAAATAGAAAAGAGAACTGAGAATCTAGCTAAAAAGTTTTTGTAATTGTAAATATATTATAACAATAATAAAAGATTTATTAGCTTTCTTTTGAGGATACCTGCCTAGGTGTAAAAGAAAAGTATATAATTATTAGACTATCTAGCTTAAAAGTCTAATAACAGACTTGAGCACTCTGCTATAGGACAAATAAATATATACCTCTACAATAAATTATCAGATTTTGATAATCATATTATTTAATAATGATTGTAGCTACATATATAACTTATTTTTTTAACAAAAAAATTAAACTTGGCATAGTAAGTAAAGTTTTTTAATAATGATTTGCATGTTTCTAAAATTTTTAAAAATTTTAAATAAAATTTTATTAAATTATATTGAATTAATCATTTTGTAACCATAGGTTACTGTAACTGGTAACTAAGATCAGGTATAACGTGACTACCAAACCAACTTTTCTATAAGAATAAAATCATGCAATTAAGGTTAGGGTCAGTGTGAGGCTAGGGTTTAGAGACTATAATTTATTAAAATTTAGCAAGAAAATTTTTTTGTTAGAACCCGAAAGGTAGTTTCCTATGTGAAATTTTAAGTTAGAAGCAATTTTTTGCAAAACAAACGTTTATTTTGACTCTTTCCAAATATATAACGTTATACCTGATCTTAGAATTTGATTGGTTGATTGGGATGCAGTTACAGTAACTACGGTTACAAATTTATTAACTCAATTATATTTAGCATTTTTGATTAAAAAAATAAAAACTAAAAAATTTTTTATTATGTTAATACATTTTAAAACTCTATTATAAATTATAGTTGGTTTTAAAATATGTTATTCTTTATATTTAAAAGTATATAAGATTAAATTTTTATAGGACAATTCAAAAAATTTCATATAAATTATTAAGTTTAATTAAAATTTTGATAAATAAAAAAATTATAATTTTCATATCTTAAAATTCAGCATAATTAAATATTAAAAATTTTATTAAAAATCTTTCAAAATAAAATATCTAAGTATATATTATTTAATACAAATATGATTAATTTTTTTAAGCTATTTTTATACAAATTTTATAATATTCTATTGTATCAAATTTTAAGGTATGAAAATTGCAATTTTTTTATTTATCAAAATTTTAATTAAACTTAATAATTTATATGAAAATTTTTTGAATTATTCTATAAAAATTTAATTCTATATTCTTTTAGATATAGAGAATAATATATTTTAAAATAAACTATAATTTATAATAAGATTTTAAAATGTATCAACATAATAAAAAATTTTTTTAGTTTTTATTTTTTTGATTAAAAACAATAAATATGATTTAATAAAATTTTATTTAAAATTTCTAAAAAATTTTTAAATATACACAAATCGTTATTTTGAATAACTTTACTTACTATACCAAGTTTAATTTTCTTATTAAAAAAATAAGATATATATATGGCTATGATTATTATTAAGTAATATAATTATTAAAATTTGGTAATTTATTGTAAAGATATGTAAAATTACCAATACCAACTAGATTGCTATTTAACTTGGTGAAAAATGAATAACACATACTGGGCAATCTGAATTAGAAGTCTAAATAAAAAGAGCAGAATTACTAAAGTACTAGAGATATACTGTGAAATAAGTTTTGAGATTTGGATAAACTTTATAAGGACAAAAGTAGGTTTGAATAGCAAAGTTTGGCCAAACTAAGGTTAAAATATAGTTAAAAACAGGAGAAAGTTTAAAACTAGAAAAAAAACTATAAGCAAGAACTTTGATCTGATATTATATATATTCTCAAAATAGATAAAAATTAAGCTACTAGTAGTAGATCATAGTTCATATATATCAAACTGAAGCACAAATCATAAATAATAAAAATAAAAATACTGTAAGTACTATCAGGTTTATCTTAAGGATAAAGGACCAGAAGTAGATTAATAAAGAAATAGAGGTTCATTTTAAAGTTCTAAGTTATTATATAATATACTGTATATATCAGAAGACTAGTTTATAAAATTGAAGAAATAGTTGCCAATTGATATAAGTCTTAAGATATATAGATATAGAGGATTAAGATAAATAACCTTCTAGTTAGATTGCAGATATAACAACTAGTTTAGAATCTAATAATAAGCAGACTATTTAAATAGATGCTAAAAAATACATTCTTCAAATATATATAATAATTGTTTCTAAATTCTATATATCAAACATGAGACATCTCCCTTGGTTGTTGTTAAATATAAATCAAATGAGTTGACTCATTCAAATTTATATATAAAATTTGTACAAAAAAACACTTTTTTAATTTATTTACAAATTTATATACAAATAAAACTTTAAACTTTAAATATAAGGTAAATATATCTAATTTGACATAGTTTCTAATTTGATACACAATGACATCTTGTGAACCATTGATCAGAATCATATGATTTTAGTACCAATCGATTCATCTTATCGATATGAATTAAACGGTATCAAAATCATGCGATTCTGATTATTAGTTCTCGAGATATAGCATTTGATCAAAATAGCCCAAAACAGGTATCTAATTTGATACAGATAACTGTTTATGATCGATATCATATGATATATTGATCAGAATTGCAAAATTTTGGTATCATTCGATTTATCTCATTGAGACAAATCGAATAGTACCAAAATTTTGCAATTCTGATTGATATATCATGTGATATTAATCGTAAACGATTACCTGTATCAAATTAGACACTACAACAAATTAAGATCATATTTTTGAAACAAATTTCAATAAACGATATCTCGTAATCTACTGATTAGAATTAGATGATTTTGGTACCTTTCAATTTGTCTTAATGAGATGAATCGAATAGTACTAAAATCATCTAGCTCTGATCGATATATCATGTGATATTTATTGTAAACATTACCTGTGTTAAAATAGTAGTACTTACCTTATATTTTTTAATATTTTAAAATTCTTTAATATAAATTACAAGACTAAATATCAAGTAGTTTTATAAAGATTTTGAGTTAAAGTTGTTTAATTCTTCTTTATGTTCTTTAAATCAAATAACTAACTTACTTAAAACAATAATATGATTGGCTAAAGGAATCTTTTAAAAATTAAAAAAAAATTTTACTAAGTAAAAGTTTTTTTAACTTTAAATAAACTTGTAGAGAAGGTCTTTCTAATCCTAATGATAGTTAAATCATCCAAATTAGTTTTGTAAATCCCAAGATACTTGAGATCAAAAATGTGAATATAAAGATCTGCAAAGTTACTGTAGGACCCCAAAGATCTCTAATATAACTCAGAGGTTACTAAAAAAGAAATTTTGCGTAGAATTTCATTAAATATTGTATTTTTATATAGTAAATTTTTAAATTTTGGCCTATTTTATACGCCTATTTGGCTGATATTATACAAACTCAGATCTAAGTTGTATCAGAGATCTGTTACTATTATACAAAGAATGATCGTCTATTAGACGATCATTCTTTGTATAATAGTAATTTGATAGATCCTATTATCACATCTTTGATTTTAAGTATCTTGAGATCTACAAAGCCAATTTAGATGATTTAACTATCATTAGAATCAGAAAGACTTTTTCTACAAGTTTATTTAAAGCTAAAAGAGACTTTTACTTAGTAAAATTTTTTTTTAATTTTCAAAAGATTCCTTTAGCCAATTATATTATTGTTTTAATTTATAGAGATTGTAAAGACAAAAAATATACCAACTTTAGAACAAGATCTTTATCAAACTACTTGGTATTTAGTTTAATAATTTTTGTTAAAGAAACATTTAATATTAAAAAATAAGAATTGCTAATCTTAACCAGAGGAGAATTTCTCGATTACACAAGTTCTAATTAATCAATAAAATTGTAAAAATGATTTTATTAATATTTATTACATATCAATATATATTTATTTATATACTGTAAGATATAGTATTATTAACCTCTATAATTAGCATCATGTACTAGTAGCAATAGTAGCGCTAGTAGTGCTAATACTTTTTTTAAAATTAGTAGTTCTAGTAACCTTGTAGTTTATAAAATAGTAACAGAAATCGAAGATTCAAAAGGTATAAATAGACTTAGATATTTTTCTTGTAAGAAACAAAACTCGAAATTCAAAATGCTCAATAATAATAAAGAAGTAATTGTATCTTTATACACGAATAACTTAATTATTTTATTAAATAAAAACTAACAATTTCCAAAAGAGTAATCGTGTGAATTGCTTGAATAAATTGTAGTTATAGTATCTTCATACACATATAACTCAAGAACCTTATCGATAACTATTTGTATTTCCATATATATTTAGCCGTTTACCTCTTTTGTAATAGCAAATCACAATCTTCTTGAACACATAACTGCAAATAACCCTTTACTTTACTTAGCATAAATCGGAATTTAATTATCAATTGCCTAATATACCCATTGCTAAAGTAAGGTAGTTCCAGGTTTCAGGAGAGAATATTCTAAATTAGAAAATATTTACCCGAGTCACCTGATCATCACACAATTGATAAACAATTTTTTTTTATATATTTTATAATAAATTTATATCATGTGAAAAATATTACATGTTGATTAACCAATAAAAATCGTAAATTTTTATAAAATAACGAAAGAAAAATTAATTAAAATTTATAGTTAAAGTCTCAAGATAAGCGTCTCCCAATATTGTTTTTTGGTAAGTAAGCAAGTATTTATTAAATTAAATCAATATTATTAGTTTTTAGTAGTATTTATTTACAAAACTCCAATTTATCTATATATATTAATTCTATATCTAATTTACATCTAATTTATATCTAATTCTACGTCTAATTCTATATTTAATTCTATATATATCTAATTAAATCTTACTATATATTTTGATATTACGCAACTATTATTCTATTACATCGTGCATGTATATAAATTTCTTATTACATCTTAAAAGCTTCTCTAATAATAATACCAAATTGTATAGTTAGTTATTATTCGTATATTTTTAATTATTTAAAGAATTTCTATGCAACATGTATAATAAAAAAAATATACAACCAAATTATTTCCTTCTGTACTATCGTTATTAACCGTTATTAAGTTTTTTTTATATTTTTTTTACTCAAAAAATAAGATTTTATCAATGTAGTGATCGTTAAACACTTATAACTTCAGGAGGCAAAGTGTAATATAAAAGTCGTAGGATTCAGTGAGATTCAGCAAATATTATTGTAGGGCAAGACAAAAACTTCAAGTTTGCTTAGAAATTTATCTACATTTCATAAAAGGGGTAGGTTACTTGAAGTTTCTAAAAAAGTATTGTAAAACATATAAAAAATTTCTTTAATACTTGTATAATACTACCAGAATCGATTTCTTAATTTGGGACATACTTTTTTCAAGTTCCAGATATAACAGTACAAATATCAACAAAATGTATTAACTTATCCTTTCGTCTAATACTAAACCCTTCTAGCTAGCTCTTATATTAATCTTGTGTTACTCTAACCCAAACCTCTCTAACTCTTACACTAATCCTATGCTACCTTAACTCAAAACCTCTAGCTTTTACACTAATCCTGTACTACTATCTAACTCCAACTTTGCAACTAATCTATACAATCTTCTAATTCTGTTCTAACACTATATCTATATACTAACCCTAATTAATTGCTTTAATATATACTATCAAGAACAAATCTGAAGAAAACGAACTAACAATAACGAAGATACAACCTAGCAGCAACAAACCAATGACTTGAATGAAAAAAAAACTGATTAGTAACCAGCGATAACAAACAAATACCCTAAATGAAAAAAAAAGCATCAATATACAAAGAATTACAAACAACGTCACTAATATACAATGGCTATAACAATTTCAAGAGATAGCACCAAAATACAATGACTCCAAACGAAATGAAGTATCTACAAATGACGAAACCAAGAATAATGACACCAAAGAGCAATGATACCAAAGGATGACAGTACTGAAAAATTACGATATCAAAGAATGACAATACCGAAGAACGATGATACCAAAAAATAATGATACCGAAGAATAACGATACCGAAGAGCGATGATATCAAAGAATGACGATACTGAAGAGCGACAATACTAAAGAACGATGATAAAATAAATGATGGTATAAAAAAAAGAAAGGCAGAAAAGAAATTAACACTATATAAAAAAAAAGTAATGGTTAGATATGCTAATACAGAAAAAAAAATGTAAACAGAAAGAAAAAAATAAATATATAGATCTGTGATTTGGGTATATATGTAGATCACTGATCTGTATAATTAGGAAATTCCCCCTGGTTAAACGTAGTAATTCTTTTAAAAAATATATATTTAAAGTTTAAAGTTATATTTATATATAAACTTGTAAGTAAATTAAAGAAACCTATTTTTTTTTACAAATTTTATATATAAATTTAGGTGAGTCAACTCATTTGATTTATATTTAAAAGCATTTTAAACTCTTATAAGGGGAGATGTCTCATGCCTGATATATACTTGAATAAATTTTATTTGTATAATTATTATTATTTTTTTTAATATTAAGGTGACTACTTTGGGGTCTGGTATGTTTTATTTGCAATCTGAATCAAGCGCTAGCTTGGTCTTATTGATCTTACTTAACTTTGTTATACCAACAAGAGTATAATTGGTTATATATACAACTTTAGTCATTGTCTATTTAAAAGTTCTGCTATATCTATTTTTATTTATAGTTACACACCAATTGCTATACTTAAGATCTGTTTGTAGTTTTTCTATTTAAACTCTCTGATTAACTTTATGCTATCATGTTGTTTTTACTATTGCCTAATTGCTACTAAAACTCTTTAAAACTACTTTATTTTTGTAGTAAACTCCGCTAGAGCTTTCTATATCTACAATTCAGCTCAGTAACTTATGCCAAGTCTGAAAACAAGTACTTGTGAGCCAAGGCCAATACCATTACTGCTACTCATGCAAAGTTTACTCAAACTCTAGTACATACTTTACAAACTATTATCAGTACTTTCAACTATCTCAAACTACTAATTCAGATAGCTCAAAAAGGCTATGACCTGCTTCTGGTCTTTACAGTTAGATCCTTTTCCTTTGGTACTTCTCTAGCAATCTGGTTAGTAAAGTGCTTTGCTAAAACTTCAGCCCTGTTCAGTTTTTGCTGATTTTCCTAATAATAATCCTTTATATAGTACTATTGAAAGTCTGTGCTATTTTCTACTTAGGTCTTGCCAAGCAGATATTTATCTTTTTGGTTCTTTAGATTAATACAATTCAAGAACATATTTATATAACTTATATATTGCACAAATGTTCTATGATCTCCTAGTTTTGTTGGTATTATCAAGGTTACAGAGATCTCATTTCAATCAATCATCAAAAAACAATAGTTATTGTACAAATAGAATATTCAAAATTTGTTACTAGTGAGTTTTGAACTTCTATCTAGCTAATATATTGCTTGGAATATGGCAACTAAACTATTTTACTAAGTCACTATACCCTTTATTTATATAATTATAATTATTCAAATAAACAAAAATTATATATAACTTTTTTCAATAATTTCTTGATTGATAACAACAAAACTAAACTATAGCAAAAATATATAAAAAGTAACTATTCTTGACTCTATGTTAAATAAAATATTATTAATAAAGTCTAAGTCAAATATAATATATTAAGAAACAAGCATTTTCTAATAGTTTTTCTTGAGATTAAGTTTTTTTTTTGACGAACTCCTCAAAATATTTGTCATCTAAACCAGTAAGATTATTCTGAAAATAGGAAATAGCAAAGCTTTCATCAAGTTTAGTAGAAGCTTAAAAACCAGACTATATAACTATAAAACTTACAAAAAGAACCTTATATAGTCAGACTTCTCTAAATACAATCTCCCTAAATGCATATATATAAAAAACCTCCTTAAATACATGTCTTTTCTTAGACCCAACTAATATAATACTTATAGATTTTTATCTCCCTAAATATATAACTTTTCTAAATGTATATTTTTAAAATTTTTTACTATGGTCCTGATATCATGTATTTAGAGAAGGTTTACTGTATATATTTATTAGTTTATTATTTTTTTTTGAGAAAATTTTTGTAAAAAGTAGATGTTTTTAGTTTATTCTCTTCAAAAAACTAATATTATATATACCAAATTAGTTAGTATTATTTATTTTCTAAATTAAATTAGTAACAACAAATATATAAATATATATATCTCAAATATATCAGCAATTTGTACAAACGATGCTCTGAAATATATTTTCAATCACTCTATAATCTGAATATTATCTGTTAAAAATGAAAGTTCTATATTATGAACTCAAGAAAATAACTTCTAATAATAACTGGTTACTATAGAAAAGACTCTCTATTTAATTTTATATAGCAAAAAAAAATGGTTTAAATTACAAGTTGACGAAGTTTTTCTTCTATAAATTTTTATTATAAATTTTTATTTAGATATACTAATTAGATAGATTTAGAGTAAAGACTAGTTTATTTAGTAGTATATAATTTTTACAAACCTAATATAGGCTTATAATTGTAATATTAGAATAAACAGGACCCAAACAATACTAATAGAAATCATATTTGAAAAATAATTAACAGAGATCAAAATTTTGCAAAATTAAACAATTTAACTAGCTAAAAATTTTTTTATTCAATCAAATTGCAGAAAAACTGCTAATGGCTTAAATATAACCTTTGTTATAATTATTTAAAAATCTGAATAAGCAAAAATTTGTTTTTATTATTCTCCTATTTTCTTTTTTTTTTTATTTGTATGTTTTATCATAATTTTCTATATTTCAATTTTTTTTTTTGTTTTTAGTATTTGTTTATTTTTTTTGTTTTTTTGCTTCTTGACAAGTATATAATCACTAACTGCTAACTGAAAAGAAAAAAAATTTTTAGAGCAGTATCATTTATCACCAGATTTTTTTTATCAGAAGCTTACCCCCCTCCCCCTTTTAATATAAAAAAAAATCAAGTTCTTATATATAATTTTAACTTTTTTTACCCCCTTCCCCCTAAAAAATCACCTGATTTTTGTCATGTCTCTTAGCAAGTTAAGAATCTAAAAAAAGGCCAAGTGCTACTAAGACAAATCATGTTGATATTATACATGTTGATGAAATTATTTTGAGATTTAAAACTTAAAATCAAAATTTGAAAACAAAATTGTTTTTGATCTATTTTACTTAAAAAATAAAATTTTTTGATATTTTTTTTGAAAAGATGAAATTAT
>CAJVQC010000317.1:0-13813 GCA_910592285.1 Racocetra persica | reverse complement strand
GGCGATATAATAGAAGAATATATAAATCCCTTATCCATAAGACCTCGATATTATTATTGCAATGAAAATTCAATTATTTTTCATATAGTACAATATTTTTCCTTTCAATATGTGATATCCAAAAAAATAAGAATCAACAATACAGAATCATTCACATACTATATGACGAATAATGTGAAAAAATTTTTATACTTTGAAGAATATTGCAAAAAATATAAAAATGTTCTGAATCAAATAAACCAGTATGGAATCTAATCAAAGAATTGGAATTATATGTGTTACAAAAAAAAAAAAAAAAGCTTAGTGAAGATTAAAACTATTGTTAAATATTTCTTATTTTTCGATTATTTTTTATAAAATAAAAATAAAGTCATATTGCTTGTTAGAAAAGCAGGTTTTATTGTAATTGGCTGTTTTTTGTAGATCATCCTGTGATCAGGAATTATACTTAATTTTACTTGAAACTATACTGGTACTGTATTATTTTTTGGAATTAAAATTATAATTTAATTTTGCCTGAAATTATTTTTTAATTTTGTCTGGAATTATACTTAATTTTGCCTGAAATTATATTATAGGCAAAATTAAAATATAATTTAAAAATTAATTTAATTCTGAATTTATCCTGGAATTATATTGGAATAATTAATTTACCTGAATTTATTAAGTGTGATTATTTTTAAGCCCTTTTAGCTTCATGATTTGTACATAATTTTTTGTAAAATTTATTTGAATATTAATTTATATTACAGTTACTATTCGATCAAAAATACCAGTTTTAAAATTTATTAATAAAATCCAAATTGGAATTCTTCGAAAGTTTTTATAGTTAAAATATAAAAATACAGTACTTTCTAACTTCCTCCCCAAATATTTTTAAAACAAGCAATATTGAAGTAATACGTATGATATTCGATTTAGAAATATAAAACTAACCAACCAAGACACTCCTACATGTAATTTAGCTCCATTTCTTGTTTAATTTGCTTACTTAATTTAAACAACAATTAATTAAATTATTTAAACAAAAGCAATGTTGAAGGCTGTTCTAAGAATTTTAAGTATTAGTGATATTAAATGAATTTCGTAATGCATACTTTTTTTTTTTTGAATCTTGAAGATATAGATATGGGATCGCCAGAATTATTTATTGATAAAGTACTATCATCGACGTTAGAATTTTGTGCACTTTCTTGAATGGCTATTTCTGTTGATGAATTACTAGATTCCTTTATAAGATTTTTGCCTTGTTAGTTTCTATATATGACAAATTTAAAAGATAATTGTAATTACCTCATTGATTGCAACTTCCTTTTCATTCTGTTCGATAACTCTTAAAAATTTTATGAAGTTTTCTCTGATAATAAGAACTACCTTTGGCACATCTAAATTTAACGTTTTGAAAGTTCTATCGACCAAGTTAAAGGTAACTGTGAATAATGGATTATCATTAAAAGTAACTAAACTTATTTTTCCTTCAGTTGCTTTCTACAAAATATCGAAGCAATATTTTATAAGTTCGTCTCTATTATCCACCGTCTCAATCATTTTTTAATTTTTTTTAAAAATAGAGATATGAATCTTCTTGAACCGTAAATGATGAGTGAAGCACAAGAAAAACCTGTAAGTAAATTTTATTCGAATAATATAATATGAGTGATGCACAGGGAAAACCTTTAAGTAAATTTTATTCAAATAAAATGTTACTTATGTTAATGGTTTTGTGGGTAGTTCAAAACAAAAACTTGCTTAAAAAATTGGTATATGATATTATTATATATCTAAAAATACGCACATAGGGTTGAGTCAATAGAAACCAAGCAAATATTTTTTTAATAAGTTTTTTAAAAACTTTAAACAAGGATAATTTAACCACTTTACTTGCGAGTCAATTTTTAAATAATATTTAAATATTATATATTCTGTAGTTAATTTTATAATTACACACTTTCAGAAAGTAGATACTGTATAAAAGAAATCTATTGTAAAAATATTATTTAACTTTAAGGCAAACGAAAACTATGATAATACAAATTCAGCAGCAGTTAGAAAATAAAAATGACTGTTATTTTAGTTTTATTGCTAAAGGATATTATGCAAAGTTTCTCAAAATATTCAGATAATAAATTTTGCTTTATTAAGCATTCCTTATATTTTCTCTTTGTACTGCGACAATGATTGTAAAATTTTAGAATTTAGATATATGATAATGTACTTTAAATACAAGTTCTTGAAAAATATAGGTAAAACGTATTTCTAATTGCGTTGTATTTGTTATATGGATCTTAATGGGTTGATTCACATGACCTTATCTCTGCCTTAATGTAGGCAGAGATAAGGTCACGTAATAGATATTTCATAATGCCAGACAACAATCTCACCAAAAACTTTAATAAAAACTTTTACAAATAGAAAATTCTCGTTAAAAGGTACAAAAATGTAGTTAGATAATATTTAATTTAACATTATAATTGTAAAGTTTATAAATACGGTCAAATTGTAAAAAAATATTAATTATTATTTCCTTTTTCAAATAAATAATCTAATAAATAATGAATTCTTATAAAAAAAATACATAAATGTCAAAGTTATGATCATTGTTTCAGAAATTGTCCAAAAAATGAATGCCACAAATGCAATGAGATGGGCACATTAAAATAGACTGTCAAAAAAAAGGTTTAAAATGTGCAAGCAAAAATTATAAATGCCAATGTAGTAAAGAAGAAATCGAAGAATGACGGCAATTTTATCATAGTAAAAGAAGAACCAGTCATTGTTGCAGTTGTAAAGAGCCACAGAAACTGGAGAAATTAAAGAACTTAAATAGGATTATAACATGTTAAATATACTTTAGAGACTTTCATGAAAGAATTCTTGCCGAAAATGATCTGCAAAAAATAGAATATTTCACTATTGAAGAAGGAAAGGGGTCAATAGTAAGTTGCCAAGTATGCAAAAAAAGAAAACCAAGGCATAATATGTATAGCTTAGAATCCGATTATTGGTTCTGCAAACTTGAGCATATATATACATAGAAAGTAAGTAAAGACATAAAAAACAATAAGAATTATGATCTGAAGACTAGAATATTACACTATACTGAATCAAATAAGAGTACAGAAAGTCAATATAATCTCAATAAAAATGAGATTTGTGCGATAGCTATTTTACTAATCATACGATCAGTCATGTCACAGAGTTAAGATAATAGTTAAAAATATATATAAATATCTTGAATTTCATTAATTGTTAAAAAAAAATTAATGTTTTCTAGTATTAAAATAAATGTAGTGCTTCAATGATACAAAATATAAATATAATTTATTAATATAATAAAACAGATATTTTATTCGTTTGTTGATTCATTAGCTGTATAATATATTATTATATACTGATAAATTAATGAATTTAGAATATAATTCTAAGCAAAATTAAATATAATTCTGGGTAAAATTTTATATTTTAAACAGTATTCGTATGGCAAAATAACTCTGGATTAGGTCTGTATAGTTATTTCCTTCAATTTTTAATAACTTTGCTTGCGTCAAAATTAACTTTTTTCCCATGTAACTTAATCTAAACATTTGCGCTAGTAAGACCAAGATTTGAAGCTTCTTGAACTAATTGTCGAGCCTTAACAATATTTTGTTTGTAGCCAAAACCACCAAGTAAGTGCATTTCTATTTTATGTTTAACTTGACTTTTAGTAAAATTATTTCCTTCATATTGAATTACTTTAAGAAATTTGAAGACTTTTTCATAATCATCAGATGCGCAAGCAACTTTAAATAAACTTTCTAGAATTTCCAGATATTCATCTTCAGCTTTTTTAAAAGTTTTTTCAGCTTTAGCTTTTTTAAAAGTTTCTTTAGCTTGTTCAAATTTTTTGAAAGTTTTGTCAATTATTTGCATGTTAAAAAAAATTAATACACTTTAAAAAATTTTATTAATTAATTTGGTTTAAATTTTTAATAAAAGAATTATTTTATATTGGTTTTAGCATTGTATTTAAATAAATTATCGATAATTATAAAATTAATTAGTAAAATTATATTAATTTTGCTTGATATTAAAATTTAAATTGAAAAAAAAATCTAATTTCCTGTATTGTGCAAGAATGTTTATAAAATTTTTAATTATCAATCCGCATAAATACGATAGTATTATTATATAGTAACTATAGCATAAATTACTATGTTTTTTATATAGGTTTGAAAGTTTTTTTTTCCTCGTTCATTAATAAAATTCTATATAGTTATAAAATCTAAAATATAAATATCTTATTAAATTTAATAGTAATTTGCATATATGAAATACTTTTAATCTTAGACGAATTGGCAATTAATTATATTGTGATAATTAAAGCTCACTATTTTGAATATCTTTGAATTTTATACAAACCTGTCAACCTGTTGTATTTTCTATGTACTGTATTAAAATTTATATTACACCATCGTTGTAATTTAAATAATTCATTTTTAAACTCATTATTTTGAATATCGTTGTATTTTATATAAACCAGTCGCATTTCCTAAGTTATATATTATATTAAAATATAAGTTATATCAAAATGAAATTAACAAAATTAACAGATGATTGTTATTTAGAAATTATCAAAAACTTAGAATATAATCACCACTCATTATTTAACTACCTCTTAGTTAATCGCTTATTTTGTCGCTTTACTGTGACTCTGTTGTGGGCTAACCCTTTAAATAATATAAATAAAGTTTTGATAGATGTTACATCTATTTTTCTTATTTATCTTGATGAAAATGAAAAGCAACAATTGACTTCAAGCGCATATCAGATCAATCTATCATGTACACGTATTTTTCAAAAAACATTATTTAAATATGTTGACTTTCTAGAGACTTATCATAACTACAAGATAAAAAATATCATCTCATTGTGGTATCAATATACTCAGGATAGATCTAAACCTAGTTTAGAAATATCAACCTTTATGGCTATTCAAAGCATGTTGTTTCGAAGATGTAAGAGAATCAAGAAATTCTACATTTCAGTAGTTGAAGATAGCTCAACATTTTCCTTAATTCCTAGCTTCTGGTTTTATTCTTCAGAATTGAGAGAATGCGAATTTAGATTTGTTGTTTCAAATAATCATAACATGATTGTATACAATTATATTAACTTAATTTCTATAAGAAACAAAAGAATTCAAACTATTCGTATTATGGCTTATAACAAAGACATACCTTCAGATTGTCAAGAACCATTCTTAAATTTAATTAGCGCTCAAACTGAACTCAAAGAACTTTAGCTGAATTATTTTAGCACTTCTAGTTTTACACCTTTGTTGCGACAAGAAATACTGCAAATAAAATCTCAAAGCCTTAGAAAATTAATTTTACAAGGAATTAAATTTAATAAAGATAATTTTGCAAATATTGCAACAAACTTAGAGACATTATCAATATAGAAATCTTTTGAAAATCCATTTGGAGAAGGCAAAAATAATTTACATAGTCTTCAAAGACTGGAATTAGAAGATAATGAAGTAGAACTAAATAGAATTAGGCTAAAGATAAAATGTAAATCACTAAAATTTTTTAGAATAAAAGAAGAAAAATTAAATAATGAAATAAAAGAGAAATTTATTTTGTTGCTTAGTCAAAACTATCCAAATATAACTACTTTATGTTAAATAACTGCCAATCTTGAATTCTATTCTACACGTAAAAAATTTAAAAAACTTTGTCAACTACAAATAGGAGGATTTGCTTATTATAATCAAGATTATTTGCAAGCTTTAGTTAGATATTTGCCTAGCTCTTTAAAAATTCTTAACTTACTTAATATTTATGATTATAGTCATAAAAACTTGAATTATTTTTTACAAGATTTTGATGTAAAAAGGGTGAAGTTAGAGATATTTATATTACCTTTTAATATTGAGCTTGATCTACTTCCAAATTTAAAAAAATTTGTTGAAAAAACTAAAAATCTAAAGTATATAGAAATAGCAAGAACAAAAAATTATGACAGAGAAAAACAAAAAGATAGCGAAAGAGAAATAATTGATCTTTGTCATGTTAGAAATATAAAATATATTTTAAAATATCAATTTGAGAGATATAAAGATTATTTTAGCACTCATGATATAGAATTTGAATTCTATATCTAAAGAATAAAATAATTCAACAAATGGCACAATTCTAGGCCAACATTTGCACTGCAAGTCTCATCACAAAATTACAATTATTTTTAATTAAATTAATTTAATTATTTGATCAATTAAATTTAATTATTCTTAAGTTAAATTCTTTTAATAATAGATTAAAGTGTGTAAAATTGGTTTTAATTATAATCTGGTTTGCTATGTAATATGCGTTTTTCAATTACAGTAAAAAAATTTAATTGATAAAACAGGTCATCTACTTATTAAAATTTTTTTATGCTTTAATTAAATCTCATATAAATTAGAAAAATTAAGTATATAAACTTTGAAGAATTTTTTATCTTTTCATATATTTTGAACTCACTCTTTAATACTCAAATATAATGGAATACCATTCAAGAGTAATTACCAAATTAGGAGAAATTGGATTTACAGTATTTACTAAAGGTAAAAAATTATCTACAAAATTTGATATACTTAAAATCTCTTTCAGACAAAAATATATAAAATATTATCATCTTATCTTCTGAAATAAAGATACTATTACTATTAGAGATCTTTTTGATCTACAAATTGATGGCGATAGATACCAAGATTTTTTGACTATTCTCATTATGATTCCAAGTTAGAAAAAACAATTAATCAAATAATTGATTCAATCAATGCTAATGAAATCTACTGAAAAAATCTTAAATTATAGATCAAAAATGAAAATGACATTATTGATTTTTTAAAATTTGATTATTTCGAAAAATTTTCAAATTTTTTTAATATTTCATCTGAAGAAGAAAAAAATTTTATTAGATTCATGATAAAAAATGTAAAAAATGCAAAAAAAATTACAGAATTTTATAATATGTAGCCAAATAAATCAGACAAAACCTATTATTATTAAAAAAAACAAAATCATATTTGGAATTAGAGAATCGCATTTTGGGGTTGGATAATTTAGATTTGGAAGATAAATTTTTTAATATTTTTTTTGTGAAGACAAATTGTACAAAAACAAAAAGAACGTTCTAAAATTTTTCTATTAGTCAGATTTAACTTTTTTCTTTTTGAAAAATTACGAGTATTTTTCTTAAGTGTTAATATCGTTTTCCTGAAAAATATTAACAATTATTTAATGAATAATTTTTTGATTAAAAAAATTTTTTAACATATTTAGTAGTAAATAAAAGTTAATTCACATCAATTAATAATTATACAAATAACTTTTAGCGGTGCAAAAATTTGCTCTCTAAAAATATTTTTTTTGTATTGTATTTGGTTTTTAAAGTCACGTTTATCTTGGGGAGACAATACAAAAATTTTTTTTTTAGAATAAGCAGATTCATGCACCGCAGAATTCTGGATACTAATTATAATTTTCTATTAATTACTCACTTATAAGTCTTAATATTATTCAATCTATTTGTTATCATCACCTTTAGGATTAGTGAATTCAGGGAATTCTGCATTTCCAATTAATTTCTTGATTACCTTGACTATTTTTTTGAGAGGTTATTAGAAAATTTGAGTCATTTAAGTTTATTTAAAGTACTATTGATTAATATATTTATCTTTTTAGAATTTTAATTATTCATTGAAGAGATGCAATTTAAATGTTGCACAGCAAAACAATGCTTAGAACATGTTTATTTTTTTTAAAAAAAAAATAATAGAATAAATAAGCAATATAACATATATATTCTTATATGACTGCCAATATATTCATCAAACAATAATGATTTTAGCATAATACTACAGTTTTAATCTTCACTAAGCTTTTGTTACACAATAATTCCCATGCAAATTATAATTCTTTTAAATCTTTGATTAGAATCTATGCTTTTTTTTGATTCAGAACATTTTCATATTTTTTGCAAAATTCTTCAAAGTATGAAAATTTTTTCACATTTTTCATCATATAGTGTGTGAATGATTTTGTATCATTTATACTCATCTTTTTGGATATCGCATATTGATAGGAAAAATAGTGTACTATATGAAAAATAATCCAATTTTCATTGCAATAATTATATCGAAGTTTTATAGTTTCTGAATTTATATATTCTTCTATAATATCGCCATCACTATCTAATGAATCTTCACATACAATTATATGATCGTTTTGCAAAAGTACTTAACTAATGGAGTATGTGTAGAATTTTTTGGAGACACATAATTGATATTTATAGTATTGTATAATTCTGTATAATCCTGAAGAGTAACAACTTTTTTATATCAGATAAAGAGATAAAAAGAGTAACTACTACTATAATAGACTTCAACAATTGTATAATTTTTTTGGATATTCCCAGTTTTCACAATATAATGATAATTATTTGTTGTTAATATATTAATCACCTTCGAATACATATTTATATTAGCCTTTTTATTTTTCATAATCGATAGTTCATATTCATCAGCATACTTTTGAAACAGATACTCAAAAACTGTAATATTTTTGCAACTTTCACGCATTTTTTCTACAACAAATTCTGTTTTCGGTGCACTACCAATATTTTTAAATATCGCATATTGATAAGAAAAATATTTTATTATTATTTTAATAATCAAATTTTTTTCGCAATGATAATATTTAAGATGTTTTTGTTTTTTCTTCAAATTCTTCTATTTTATCAGATTTGTTAACGATTACATGATCACTGCAATATTCTTTATAATGAAAATGATTATATTTAGGCATATAATTTTGAATTGTATTATATAAATCTAGATAATCCTTTTTTTTAGAAATTTTTTTATGCCAGATAATAAGAAAAAAGTTGTACTTATTGAAAGAAACTTTAATAGTAGAATAATTTAAGAATCTTTCCAAAGTTTCCACATGAAACCTATTTTTCTCTAATAAGTTAATCACCTCATCTTCTTTTTTCTCAGGTAACTTGGTTTTATTATTTTGTAGCATGTTTGATTTTGGTTTCGATAATTAATATACGCAGAATTTTTGATGAAATTTGAAGGAAAAAAAAAGAATTTTTTATACAAAAAATTGGATATTAAAAAATAACTAACTTTAATAAAATTAAATAATTTCAATTAATGATAATGATATGAAATTTTAAGTATTATTTTTTTTGAGTGCCTTTTGGAGTTTTGGAATTATACTTATTTTGATTGAAATTCTGTTTTAATTTAGAATAATAAATAAACAAGTCAATTGTAAATTTATTTATTTAGTTATTTTTTGGTATTGTATTTGGGTTAAAAAAATAAGTTTAGCCACATTCATTATGCGGAGACAATATTTTAGAGAATCCGGACAAGAATAGTCCAATAAGTTCAATTAAAGTTGCTAATATTAAACTTTCTTATAAAATAAATACTAAAATTCAAAATTTATATTTATTTTAATTGTTGTACGTTATAGAATTTTGATTGACTACTATTATTAAATTCTTCCGACTGTAAAAAGAAAAAAATCTTAAAAACTTTTTATACTAAGTAGATATTTAAAAAAAAATTTTTTTTCATTGATCAAGTAGAAGAAAAATTATTGAAAATTAACCTATATTTATTATTATTAGTTTTAATATACAAAGGCATTTTAGTTAAACTTTAAATTAAATTTATTAATTAAATTTTGTTAATATAATGTGGAAATAAAACTTTATAATAAACACAATTGAAATTATTCTATTAAATGAATGCTTAAATTTAATTTCATAATAATATTGTTTTTGTATAATGTATATTGAGACAACTAAATTTAAAAAATGTCTGAAGCTATTTATTCCAATTTTTGTTCTCATATTTCTTTGTTCATCTCTTAGTAACAATTAATGTACAGTATTTAATCTTGCTGATGGATATCCGGCATGTGACATGATCGGGTGACTTGGACAGTTAATCTTTTCTAAAATGTTCTGAGCTGCAACATTTTTTTTATGACTATTTAAAAATCTATATCCAAGTTTCACATATTCTTCTTCAAATTTTTTCCTTTAAATGTATTCCTAAGTTCAGTCACCAGATAAATATTCTTCTTAAAAATTGGGTTCTATAGAGGTGGCTACTAGAATTGTTTATAAATTGGATTGGATTGGGTTGAGCTATTTCTAAACTCACTCCGAAGCCACTTCAGATTTTTTTATAGTTGCTCCAACTTGGGTTGGGTCCACTCTGGAGCTGCTCTGGAGTATGCCACTCCATTAACCCTAGTGGCTACTTAAGTTTTAAGTGGTATTTATATGACTCAAAGAAAGAACACTGATAATGAAAATTACTGCTAAATAACAAGTATTGCTAGAGAAATAACATTCGACTATAGGAATCTTAAATAAACTCTATGAAAAGTCTGCTACAATATTTTAAACTGAGATTTCGGTATCCAAACATTTAAGCTAATTAAGATTCAATTCTGATTATTAAACTCAAAATTTGGATCAGTTGAAGCGGAGTCGAAAGGCTTTCACTTTGCTCCCCTTAGCTTCCGCCAATAAAATGCATTTCAAAATTTTGTAGTTAAGTAAAACATCTCTTTACCTTAAAAACTTATTTATTAATATTTTGAAAAGATTTACCAATAATTTTATGAAATGAAATATAAAAAAAGTGTGATTATTAAAGATATTGTTAAAATGAGATTAAAACTAATAGGGTATTAAAGTTTATTATCTTGTTTTCAAAGAACAATTAATATTTTATATTTTTTTTATAATGAAATCTAATTCTGCCATCCGCATTTATACAAAATGTGAAATTTTTGTCATTCTCTTGAGTGTAAAGCTTACTAGCTTCTATGTCCCCAATGTCATTAAATTGATTAATAAAATCTTCAAGTTTTTCACAATAATTTAGTAAATTATCTAATGGTGGTAAATCATAAACTTTATTTTCAAAATCAATTGATTTGTCTGCTAGTACTGGTTCAAAACCTACTTTCTTAAGGATAAACGAAGAACTAATATTTTTAAGTCTAACTGTAGCACTGAATTGTTCTAATTCTTTACCATTAAATTGAAAGATTTCTTGTTTATTCTGTATGTAATAATTTTCTTCTAAACCAATTTTGCATACTTCAGGACCCCACTTATCAACCATCATACTTAAAACTAATTGCCCAATTCTTCTATCCCAGTAGTTATGATCCAATGCATAAGCTATTTCCGATCTACCTTTTTTTTCAGGTTTAGATATTATAAATTCTATGAAATTTACCATATTCATTAAGAATGGTGAGTGCTCCTTTTGGCTATCCAATTAGATATTCATCATTTATTCTATCTTCAGTTTCCTTACTTACAATTGCCTTTCTTGATACATATATTTTATAATATTTGCATCAGTTAATAAATGTTTATAATTTTGTATATTATCCTGATACATTTCTCGAGCAAACTATCTATTATTATTTTTACCAACACCATTAAGACTTACAGATACTATATCATTTTTAATTTAAAAATTGATCTTGACATATTTTAAATAAGCAACAACTTCCAAACTTTAAGTATTTTTGTTGCAAATCCTTGAAAATTAATTTTAAGAAAAAAATAAATAACAGAATTTATAACAAAACTACAGTTCACATTTCTAATTAATTATTAAATCATTTTAATTGGAATAATTCATGAATACAATAAATATTTCTATTAATATCTATTCACAAATTAAAGAACAATACATTGTGAGTTCTATTCATAATATCGATATTAAAATTAAAAATTGCATTCTCTGTTTTAATAAATATTACTCTCCTTTTATTGATTTTATTTTAGTAAATGTTATAGTTTATTTTCAAATCTGATTACAAATAATTAACAAAGAAAATTGTTTTTATACAAATGGTACTTCTACTTCCTATACCCATATCTTTATTCACACAGTTTTGTTCACTGAATTTTCATTTATCAATGTTGATGACTTCTACTTCCAATGACAATCATGTTCAAAAGTAACTGAGTATTGTCGGTCAGAATCAATCGTTATCAAAAGACAATTATATATAAATTAATATGTTTAATTGAGTAATTAAATATTTATATTTCAATTATGAATTGATTTATATTAAATTACCAGTAACAATTTCTCAAGAATCTCAGTAACTGATTTTTATTCACATTAGTATTAAAATCAAGATAAAAAGAAGGCCTTGATTTATTTGTAATCTTAAACAGAAAGCCAAAATGAAAGCTGAACTTAATACTATACCAGAAAAAGATTACAAAAAAATTGAAGCAAATTCATCAGCATTAAATATTTCAACTAAATATACTTCGATAATTTACAAATTTGATGAATTTATAACTAGACATGATTATAGAAGAAAAATAAATAGACTTTTCACGAATGCTTAAAAATTGAAAAGAAAAACAGAATCTTTCTTAAGAAGTATTGGGAGGTTTATGAGTTAATAACTTATTGGTATGGATATTATTTAAGTGAAGGTATTGGTGGTGATAAAGATGAAATAAAAGCAAAAGAGTTATTTAAACAAGCAGCTGACAAAGGTGTTTCTGGTGCTCAATTGCATTATGCATTTTCGTTAAAAAAAATAATGAAGTTAGTAAAAAAGACCAACCTGAATTTTATAAATATTTAACTCTAGCTGCTGGTAATGGCAATAAAAAAGCAATTGAATTATGTAAACAGATTTTAAAAGTATGAAAGATTTTAAAATGATGAAATATTTAAAATAACATCATTTGCTATAATGCGTGCGGATGGACAAAATTTTTCTTAATTGCTTTTTTGATATAATTTTATAATATTTATGTATCGAAAAAATAAATTTTTATGATAGAAATGCATCTGCTTGTATTACCTTACGTAGAGATTGAGTTCTCTACTACGCTCAGGACAAAAATATATAAAGGTTATTTAAAGGTTTTAAGTAGTATGCTGACAAAAATTATTTATCCTGGTAGTGGTGAAGGCACTAAAAACCATATAACTGCATCTAAATCTTTCTAAGATTGGAATTTTAATGTTAAACTCACTTGATCAGGTAAACAAATTAAATTTTCTCTAATTTATTAAGTTAGGCTTGAGAGTTTTTAGTTTTGACTATTATTTAATTAGTTTAGACAACTATAGAAAATGGTTGTGTTGATTCTGATACAGATTTTATTATGTAAAAATTTAGCCAAAATAGGACAAGTCACATGTTTTAGCCTACTCTATTGGCTAATTTTAAAATTAATTTTAAAATTAATTTTAAAATTAATTTTAAAATTAATTTTAAAATATTTTTTAATAATTAATTTTCAACCAATCAAAATACAAGAATTCACAAAGGCATTAAATTTCAATATAAAATTTTTGAAAATGGGACAAATTTTATAATTTCTGTGAGAATAGATTTCGATATCTTTGTCTGGACACTTTTTATAATAATTGTCTTTACTTTGTTTTAAATTTCATGATTAAAATAATATATGGGACCTCCATAGCAAATTTCTAATTTTTCAAATCATGTAAATGAATATTCAACAATTATATTAGATATTACATTTTTAAAATTTTAAATATTCAACTACTTGATTTTAAAATGATATTAAGTTACAGAATTGAAAGAAAATAATTATAATCGAATCTAATATTTTCTTCGTTTTATTACGATTTTTTTGTTTGATAAAGGAATGTAAAAAGTTATGTGAGAGAAATTTTTTAGTGAAAAAAAAGATTATCATTTATTGTGTTGCAAAATTCAATTTTTTTGTA
>CAJVQC010000316.1:0-13813 GCA_910592285.1 Racocetra persica | reverse complement strand
TTTTATAAAAATTTACCTTAGACTAAAAAGTAATACTGTATATCTAATTATCAAATAATAATACTATAGTTATTACTAAATAAAATATAAGCAAAGCAAAAGTATATAACTAATGTAAGCTTAAGTAATAGTATAGCATATTACCAATACGAAATAGTAAAATTTGCTAATATATGCTTAAAAGTATAATATATAATATGAAATAAAAAAGTTAAAAAGTTATCGTAAGCACAAAAAAGAAAACATGACTTATTTATAGATTTTAGTTAGATCTTATTTTTAAAATACAAATAAATATCATTTGAGTTAAAATAGAATTTAATCAGACTTGCATAATATTGCATGATCTATTAGAAATTAAAGTACATATTATGCAGATTAAATTAAAAAAAAATCTCCTAATCAATATATCATAATATAGATAGCTTTATTTTTATCTGATTATAATATTTATATACAATATACTAAAACAATTAATTACAAATAAGACAATACAATAAAAAATATTAATCACAAATAGTTTAAAAAAAAGAATTTATTGATTAAACGATAATAATATAGCTAATTTTTGGGTCTTTAAAATTAAAAAAAGTCTATCAGAATGCTGATATTTTTAACAGATTTAAGAAGCCAATTAAGTCTAGGATATTTTTATTTTTTATTTGATTATAATATTTATATACAAACAATTAATTATGAATTAGACAATATATTATAAATATTGTCATAGCTGATGCTAAATTTGGCTAATATTGAATATCACAAAAATTCGGACCAAAAATTGGGGATCGCATATCAATCAAGAAAAAATCAAAACAAACCCTAACTAACAATAAAGTTTTTTAAGTTCATTTGTATAAGAGTTATCATCTATATTAATATTAGAGTTTAGAAGATTATATAGTAAAATCGCTCAAGGAAAACTTTTTGTTAGTATACAAAGTGTTGTTTTTTATGAAGATTTTTGTAAAATCAGTGATTTTTGCCAAAGAGACATTTGTTTTAAATTTTCATGATCAATATGTAATCTGCAATTTTTGGCCTAAATTTTCACATGATATTAAGCATCAGCCAAATTCAGCATCAGCCATGACAAATATTAATCACAAATAATTTTATTATGTTTAAAGAAAAATGAATTTATAGATTAAATAATAATGATATAGTTTTTGTGTCTTTAAAATTAAAAGAAAGACCTATCAGGATGCCAATATTTTTAACAGATTTAAGAAGCTGATTAAGTCTAAGATAGCTTTATTTTTTATCTGATATAATATTTATATACAATTTACTAACAAAATTAATTACGAAATAGACAATATATTATAAATATTAATTACAAATAATTTTATTACATTTAAAGAAAAATGAATTTATTGATTAAACAATAACAATATAGTTAATTTTTGTGTCTTTAAAATTAAAAGAAAGGCCTATCAGATGCCAATATTTTTAATTGATTTAAGCTGATAACCAAAACAAAAAGTTTATTTGTCAAAACAAAAAATGTAAAAATTAATTGATAATAATCTTTAGTAGTCCTTAGGTATATCAGCATACTGGCAAAAACAAAAAGTTTATTTGTCAAAAAAAAGAGTTTAAAAATCATTCGATAATAATCTTTAGTAGTCTATTAGGCATATCAGCATACTGATAAGTAAATATCTAAATACAAAATAGTTGCTAAAACAAAATGTATAATAATCAAAACAAAAAGTTTAATTGTTTAAACAAAAATTTTAAAAATAATGTGATAATAGCTTTTAGTAGTCCTTTAGCATATGGCATACTGATATATCTGTTAATAATTCAAATTGTATATAAATAAGACTTAACTTCAATAAACTAAAACTATCATTCTCAAAAAATTTTTTAATTCTCAAATAATTGAATATTGTCAAATATTATACTATTTAAATTTTTTACTTTAATAAAATTAGAATTAAAAATTTAAATAGTACAAAATAAAAAAATATACAGAATAATTTAAAATATATAGTTAAAAACACAAAATTCCATAAACAATAATTAACAAAAAACTACTAAAATACACAAAAGTTACTAAGAAATTGAACTTGAAGCCTTAAAGAAAAAGGAAAAAGACTACAAAAAATACTCAGTCTCTTAAAAGACTTGAGTAGAAAAAACAAAAGTAGCAAAGAAATAGAAGAAGTCATGAAAAATCGTTGATATTTTTTTGCACTTTGCGAATTTTTGGGAAATCAGCCTTGACCCTGAATCACAGATCTGTTTTGGTGATACAAAAATCACAACATATAATAAAGAGTAAACAAATAAAACACGAAAAAATCTATGTGACAAATATAAACAAAGACAACAAATGAATACAACAAATAACAACAACACTTAACAACAATAAAAAAACAAGTCACATGAAAGCACCAGCAATAGAAAATTCTGGAAAACAGAAATAGATGCTAGAAGAAGTTAAAGCAACATTAAAAGCACACAATAAGAAGACAAAGAATTCAACATGGAGCTTGCAATTGAACAATTTAAAGCAGAATTTGCTAAAACAAAACTTATTACAAAGGAAGAAGCAAGAACACAAATAAGGGCTCTACACAAAGAATGACGACAATACAATGAAGGTATTAGTCAATATACAGGACTTGAACTTAAAACAAGAGACTGCTATAGTTTTTAGAAGCAATGCAAAAAGGAAAAGACCAGTAGAATATATCATATATAGAGAAATAAAGAACATCTTGATAGATTTAAAAATAGCTAGTGCGATAAGAGATACAGAAAAGATTGAAAAAAAATAGCTGCTAAAATAAAAGAGTTAGAAAGTAAACAAGCTGCTAAGATAAGATTGAAAATTAATTCTGGCTAGAGCAAGAAACTTGAAAAGCAAAGAAGAATTTGACAAAAATAGCACAACAAATTAACATTAAACTCATTAGCACAACAATTCAAGCAATCCATCCAATCCATCGCAAAAAAGCAACACAAAGAAAAACAAAGAGTCAAAGAAGAAAAAAAAAGAATACAAGTCCTAAAAAAAGCCAAAATGCAAGAAACAAGAAAAGAAATAGAAGAAAAGAAAAGGATACAAGTTTAACAAGAAAAAAGACAAGCTGCTGAAATAAAATCAAAGTTAGATATAGGTTGGAGCAAAGACTTCAAGAACAATGTAAAATCTGACAAAGACAGAATAATAATTCAGATTTAAGAACTCTATTAATATACTTTAAAGTATCTATTGAATTCGCTCTAACATGCCAGAAAAGGAAAAGAAAAAAAATTAGAAAAAAAAAAGCAAAGCAAAAGCAAAGGACAAGACATTCCTGGTCTTACAGAAGCTAAAGCACTAAACAAGATTCAAGAGTAATTAAGCCAAAAATCATATTTGCAACCCCAGAAAATTTGTTGACAGAAGTAATATATCAAATTAACATTAAAGATGATTCATAACATAACAAAAAAATGTGGAAAAAGACAAAAAGAGATCTGTTAGTAAAATAGATACATGGACTGAAGTCCTAATAGAACTTAAATATGAACTTATCATAAAGCACAGTAACACCTAGGCCGAGGGATGTCAAAAATTGGAAAAAGAAAAAGAAGAACATATTATTAGAAATACTAGAAAAGATCTTTGTAGAATATCTTAAAAATCAGAAGATCTTTAATGAAATACAAGAAAGATTCTTGGGAAGAAGACCAAGTTTCAGAAGAGAAAAGAAAAGTAAGAAGATCAAGAAAAGAAGAGAAGGAAATACTTATACCCAGAATACAGAGAAAAGAAAACTTGAGCAGACTGATCAAAATCTTAAAATGAAAAAAACTGAAAGAAAACTTAAGATACTTAAAGAAAAAGAGAATGTTTAGAAGAATATTCCTGGAAGAAACTGATAGATCAAGTACTCAAACAGAAGAAAAAAAGAAAGTACAAAGCAATAAACCAGGAAAGAAAAGTTATAGAAAAGATTAAGAGAAGACTCCCAAGACCCGGGTCTCAATTTGAAAAGAACAGGTTGAACTGGAAGAGAAAGAAAAAGAAAAAAAAATATAAACATGAACAAGAGAATTTTGGCAATATCTCTGTATTGAAAAAAAAAGTTTTTGGTTTATTCATAGAAAATTAGATTTGGAACTTTGTTCAAAAAAGGTGGATAGTTTAGAAAGGGAAAATTGCTAACGTAATGTAGTAAAAAATTTATTTATTTTGAAACTGTCTTGTAATAGTTTCCTAGGTTAGCTTGGTATAGCCCTCTGGTATAGGCAATAGCTTTAACCAGTAAGGCAGACCGCACTTGGGCACCTCTAGGGCAGCCAAGTGATGTCAGATCTGTAATTTAGATAGTTTAATTGTACTTTGTGCAAATGCTTTAATCTAATAAAGATACTGGAGAGGCTGCCGATATATGCAAAAAAAAAAATAAATAAATCTATCATTCTTGTTCTTTTCGCTTTTTCTTATATATTCTCTTACTCATTATTTTTGTTTTCTATAACTCTTTTGCTCATATATTCTTATATTTATATATTTTCACTTGTCTATAATTTTTTTGCTTATATATTCTCTTGCTCATATATTTTCACTTGTTTATAATTTTTTCTTACATCATAATAGGTTACCAAAAGAAAACTTTTATTAAAAAAACTATTGCAAAAACAAATTATCCTAACTACTCAACAATTTGCTTCCTTAAAGCTTGCGATTGCAATAATTGTAATGATAAACTTGTTGATCTACATACTAAAAAAACCTATATAATGAAAAAGAACATTACTAGCATAACAAGAAATTATCATAATTCGGGTGAAATATCAAATAGAGCAACTATTACCTCTACAAATATGCTTTCAGAAATAGACATTCCTGAAGACCTTTTAGGAATAAATATTTATAAAAAACCAATACAGATAGCTCAGACAATGATTTTGCCATTTCTAATGATTTTTCTATTTCTTCATATCAAAATAACTTTAGTTTCATTACTAAAAAAGCTAAAAAAAGACAAGAAACCAGTTGAAAACAGGAGAAGGAGGAGCTCACAAAATATTACTTTTGTAAAGAATTTATTCTCTAACAAAGAAGAAAATGTCATTAAAGACCTATCAGATGTTAAAAATAAAGAATTATCGGATTAAGATATTGCTTTTAATGCACTAAAAAATCTTATGAATGAAATATAACAGCCTATCGATCCTATAGATATCCTTAAAGCTTTTCTGTAGATTATTTTGTAGATCTTAAAATTTTAAATAAGGTACAAGTTAACTGATATAGCAACTGAATCATTAGTACAATTTATCTGATATCTCTTAATTCTTCATAATGCAAATACATACTTCTCCTTTTCTTCAATATTGAATATGCATATAAAAATCTTGGCATCTGTGCTTATATGATTAAATATGCAACATGCGAACAATATTACAAACTATATAATACAGCTGATGTGTCAACTGAAAAAGCAAATATAGCTTCTAAAGTTACCCAATACATCTTTCAAGAATTTCTGAATCACTCAATGGCCAATTTTAGATGCTTCTGCAATTATCATATTGCAAAAAAGTGTCTATAACTAAAAGAGTCATATATAGACTATTATTAATTTATCTAACAGTTTTTTTAAAACACCAATTTCAATTGTTGTTCAACTAGAAGGAATTTGAAACATTATATAGAAAATGGTTAAAAAGGATTAATGATCCAAACTGACTTTCTGATATATATGATGATAGAATTTAAAAAATTTTTCAAGATCCATGAGAAGATCTACCTTACTTCTGAAAAGAGCTATCGGATAGTAATTTGGATCTGATGATTAATTTTGATTAGTTCCAACCTTATGATAGCTTGCATTATAGTGTAGAAGCAATCTATGAAGTCATTTGTAATCTTTTACGTGATGAGCGATTTAAGCCATCGAATATATTGATATTGGTATTAATACCTGGACCCAACAAACCTAATTTTCACTAACTAAATTATTATTTGGTACCCTTAATAGATCAATTAGTCAACTTGTGGAATAGTAAAAATTTTATATTAAATTTATATATTTATTAAATATTTATAATTATTATTAATATAATAAATTTAGATATTGAATTAGCAAGTACACATGAAAGCTCTACTGGCAAATTTATTAAAGCCGCAGTTATTGGTTGTTCTTGTGTTAGTACAATTTTAAATTAATTAATATCTTAAATAAGTAACTATGTAGGTCTTAATTTTGACATTAAGTGCATTAGCAGAAAATTTAAGATATAAAAACTTTTTGATTTCCGCCGATACACCTTATTGAGCTATGTTTGTCTTGACCTTTTACTTTGGAATATTTAATTATTTTTTAAAAAATAGATGTTTAATAAATATCTTTTCTCTTATTCAACAGAAAATAGTGTTATATTTGTTATTATTTTTACGTGAATGCTTACATGCATTATATAATTTAGTGCGTAAATATGAAATATCATTTCTCAAAATAACATACATATAGACGATTAAAAGTCTGTAGATGAATGTTTACTTATTCAATCGAGCTTATTTTTAAAAGAAGGAATTTTTTATAATTGAACTTTCAATGCTAAATTCTGTTTAATATTTTCGTCTGATTAATACTTGTTATTTAATGATTTTTTTTTATAACATATGTGAATGATTTTTTTTACAACATATGCTGGTTGAAAAAATCTATTAAAATAAATTTTACCATTTTTATCTAGAACTAGAAATAACTATTTACCACAAATTATTTTAATTGTATAGTATCTTTCAGAACAATAATAATAACTTCTCATATAAACTACGTAATGAATAAATAACCATCACAATGTATATCCCGCATATCCTTAACGATCATTTTCTGAACATAAGAAATGTTTATTTCTTTCAAGTAACTTATTAATTCGACTAACAACTTTACTATCGATACTATTAAAAGAAAGGTTTAAAGATGTTAGAGTAGTATTTGTAAAAAGAGCCTCTGCTAATATTTTACCACCTTTAGAATTAATACAATTAGCTGAAAGATTTAAAGAGACCAAAATAGAGTTCTTATAAAAAACTTTTGCTAATGATTTTACCGATTCAATATCGATATTATTATATCCAAGATTTAGGGTGGTTAAAGTGACATTCTCACAAAGAGCATCAGCTAATGCATTTACACCCTCAAAGCCGAGCTTATTACCATAAAGATTTAAATCAGTTAGAGTGGTATTCTTACAAAGAATTTCAGCAAATACCTTTCCCTTTTCAGCACCAAGTCGAGTACCATGAAATGTTAAAGAGGTCAAAGTAGTGTTTTTACAAAAAGCATCTGCTAATGATTTTTCACTTTCAGAATAAAGTTTGCTAGAAGCAATACATAAATGAGTTAAAGTTCTATTTGTATAAAGAGCCTCTGCTAACATATTACAGCCTTTTGAGCCAAGATAACACTTAAAAATACTTAAATGAGATAAAGTAGAGCTTTTAGTCAATAAATCCATTACTTTATCCTCAATAAAGTCATCAATTATTACTTTTTGAAGATTAAGAGTTGTTCGTGAAAGCATTGTAATTAAAGAAAATTTAATTGCCTGAGTCACATTATTCTTGATGGAAGAAGTCAAACTACGAGATTCACATCCTTCATCATTAAACCAATCTACAATTCCTCTGCATAAAGAAACATTGATACTTGTAATATAAGAAGTATAATCAAATAATAATTTTGGACCATTCGGAAGTTTTACTTTAAATGGTATTAATGGTGCTTGTTCTTCAGCGTTTAAAGCTAAAAGAAATGTTCTTATCAATTTTTTATTTTCTAAAGTAGCTACTTTGCTCCATAATACTGGGACAACATTTCTACACCAATGACGGTTTACAAGAAGACATGGAAATAAGTTATTTTTATTAAGTTTAACAAATATTTCAGCAAGGCATTCGTTTGGTAAAGCAATCATGTTGAAGACGTTAAGGGGATCGGCAATATCGTGATACGTATACATATGCTGAACTTGCAGATCATTACCAATTGAGCTAAACAAACACAATACGGAGATGTCAATAGGCCACTACGCAGCTGCGTAGAACTTTTGAGAGGCTGCGCAGTGTAATACCAGTACGATCATGTGAAATATGTGAGGGATGGTTCCCCTTTCAACTTTTTGGTTAGCTATATATTTTTCCTACTTTAGAAGGTATTATGGTTATCACTTTTTTCCATTTATGATATAGTTTAAGCATCGTGTGAACTTTATTTGTGTGTGGCTTCAGAAGATATAGTATGCATTTACGTAATGTGTATTGTGTTATCCGGTTCCGATCAATTTACCGACAATCATTTCATTTAGCCGACATCACATAGGGTTAGGGTTAAGCATTTGATTATTTGCAGGTATATATTTTTACTAAATTTCACCTGGCGTGATGTCGGCTAAATGAGCTGTCGGTGAAGTGATTGTGAAATTATACGGACTCTTGGTTATCGCATAGTTATTATGTAAACTTTTGATTCTTTGGCTTGTTCGACAATAGCGGCTATAAAGAAAAAAAAATAAAAAATAGCAATCGTTTAATATAGATGCGAGACTATGGTGTGTCATAACTTTATTGAATTAGTTATGATTTGTCAGTTTACACTAATCCTAAAAAGTTTTTATTATGATGTCATTATTTCACAAATAAATTTATCCCCTATAATTAATCGAATTTTAAGATTCGGAATTTTTAAGGTTAAAAGGTTGGGATTTTTGGTATAATTATTCTGTTCTGTTCTAATCTAAGGTGATTCCGAGCTCTATTATGATTTACAACATTAATACGTAGTCCGATTAAATAAAATGCTTAACGTTAAACCGTTTTGCAAATTTTTGATCAAACCTGTTTTTGCTAGTACAACTTACATAAATCATTATGTCAACTTAAGTAATACGAATACTGGGCATACTAATTGCAGAGCTTTTAGCTGATACTACTTCTAGCCATTTTTAATAGCGCATTGTCTTTATTTTCTCTTCGGCTTGGTGAAATAACCCCTGTAAAAGCCGCATATGTATAAATTACGTGGTATTATCGGGTGTATACTTGACGGATTAAACCAATAAATGAAATTTAAAATTTTCGATATCCGACAAATTCTAAACAGCACATCCATAACATGATTAGATCATTTAAACACAGGACTTTTAACGGGGTAAATATTGGATAAATTTTTGCAGGCAAATTTGCCTGCATCAGCTTACGGTTTAAGGATACAGTAAGCTTATTACAAAATTATGACTAAACTATCTTACGTCAATGTGGTCGGTTATTTGAAAAGAGTACCAGTTCACCGTATCGTTGTATTCAAATTTATAGAGTACATAGTTAATTTGAGTACCATAAAAGCACTACAAAGTTCTTAATAATCAAAGCCCGGATAATAATTTACAGACAGTTATTTTATAAATAATCTTTGTGAATAACTTCTAATCTACTAATTTATTTTGGATAATTTGATCACCAAAATAACATCTCATCAAATCAATCGCTTTAGCCAATAGATCAGAAGTTATTCGTTGTGAAAGATTGTTTATAAAATACACTGTCTGTAAAATAAACTCTAGGGATGTTAATCGGTCCTTTGGGATCGAATCCTGACCGGTCCGGTCCGATCCTTCAAGGATTGGTAGGGATTCGATCCTTAAATCACATGAAAACACAATACATTTTATAAGACTTAGATTCTGAATTGAATTATTATAACAATACAAAATTAATTTGATTGGATTAACTTATTTGATGAATTCAATTCAGTATCTGATGCAGGATCTAAGTCATATAAAATGTATTGTATTTTCAAGACCGAATCCAGGACCGTCTTTTTAGATCCTAGGATCGGACCGGACTGGATTCGCAATTTAACATCCCTAATAAACTCTTCAAAATGAACTTTTCTATGAATTAATTGTACCCACTTCTGATACATTATGCATATGCATGTACATGCACTAGAAATAAGTACGTTTTAAACTTAAACATTAGTACTGTAGTATTGTTTGAGATTATACATAAAACGTGCGATTATTAATAGTAGCAAAAAGTTTACCACATTATAAAAGCAATCAATTGAATTCTAATATCATACCTAAAAAAAACAAATTATCTTTAGGATATTATTATCGTAATGAATTTGGAAAATTCAGACAAAGAAGATAATTCTAGTACAGTCAATGGTAAGTTGACACCCTTAACAAAAAGAGAATCGATAGGATGGTATTTTCTTTCTGCAGCAGTAAGTTTCTGACCAACCATTCCTTATTAAAAAAAAATAATAATTCATTTATTTTGTGGCAATAAATATTTTTACAATATTAGAAAATTTAAGATAAATTTGTTCTTCGTAGAACGGGGTTTATGGTGGTGCTCCAATAGGAGGTAAATTCTTTTTCCACTAAATATGAGATACTTGGATATAAATTCTTATTTATACATACTTGTGAATATAGTGCTCATTCCTTTACTCTTGGAAAATCTATCCGGTCAGGCTGGATATGAACTTGATCTTGTGACTCCATGTAACACGGCAAGTATTTTATATTACATGTAGTTTCTTTACAATTAAATATTCTAATTGATTAATTAATTAATAGACAGTTGCAAATTATAATTGTGTTGTGCGTTTTGGTACAGGTTTTATCGATACCAACTCGTATTCATTATACATGATTTCAATATCAGTATTAGTACAAACAATCTTATTCATTAGTTGCGGTTCTTTGGCCGATCATGGAAGTAAGCATATATGGTACTTAAATTTATTTTATAAATAATAATAAACATTTAAGATTAAAAAAAACTTTATGCGTTATTTTAGATATGCAAAAAATATTCGCCTTATTTTATGGCTTTATAGGTGCCATCACAACAATTTTGTTTATAACTGTTACCGGTCCTCGTACGTATCTCCTCTAGCATAATTGCATCTAACACTGTTGTTTATGTGTTACTTTTAAAATAAAAGTATAACAAAGTGTAACAATCATTGTACTTATTTACTTATAAACTCTCTTAAAAAATTCCAACAGAACTATATTTGTTGGCTGGAGTATTCGCTATCATATCGTAAGTTTTATATCGTAAATTTTTGGTCAAAAAATTTTTTAAAAATTTATGTACTCATAATAATTAAATTATTCAGAAATTGTTGTTACGGTGCATCAAACATCTTTACTATTGCATATATCCCAATATTTGCTCGAAATCATCCAAAGGTCATAGATGCAAAAAATTCAGATGTTCCTATCTCCGAAATTAAAAAGTTGGAGGATAAAATGACCGTTAAATTCTCATCAAAATCATTAATTGTGGCAATTTTTGCTATTATGATAGTAATGTTTGCTACTGGTGGAATTCTCGTATTATTAAAAGACTCTCCATATGCCATTCAAATTGCATTAGTATTTGCTGGTTCTTGTTGGTTGGTATGTGTCAAATATCAAACTTATTGATCGAAATATATAAATGTAAACATTAAAAAGAAAAATTATATGAATTATTTAGATTCTATTAATATTTCCGGCAATGTGGTTAACTAAGAGACCAAAACCTCCTTTGCCAAGGTATTTATCTTTCCTGCTACTTTATTATTGAGTTTTGAATTATACTAATGCTAATACATGTAATTAATGCTTAATAGTGGTGAAAATTATTTATTATACTCTTGGAAACGTGTGGGAAAAACCTTGTTATCAACTCGTTCACTCTGGCAAACTATGAAATGTCTTTTTGGCTGGTTTTTTATATCTGATGGTGTAAACACATTAATAGTAGTCGGTGTTCTGCTCGGTAGAAAACAACTTGGATTGACCGACGCAGAGATCGCTCTAATGTCAGCACTAGTTCCATTATTCGAAATAATTGGCATATCTATATTTTTATATTTACAAAAATTATTTCATTTGACTGAAAAAAAGATCGTTGTAATTTCTTGTATATTTGCAAGTATATTACCACTATATGTAATATTGGGTTTTTGGTTACCATTCGGAGCAAAAAACAAATGGGAGATTTGGATGTACTTGATATGGTTCGGAATTTCTATTGGTTCAATAAATAATTATTGCCGAGCTTTCTTCGCTATTATGATACCTGTTGGACATGAAAATGAATTTTTTTCTTTGTTTCAAATGACTTCAAAGGTGATTTATCAAAAAGCTTTTTTTTATCTTGACTTGTTACTGTCTCTTATTACTGTACGTTCCTAAACATTCTTATTTCATTTTTAATACAAATAGGGTTCAAGTTGGATAGGTAAAAAAATTTTTTTTTAAAAAAATTTTAAATTCTAAACTTACGTAACTATATTAATTAAAATTCTTATAATAATGTAGGGACTATTGTATCGGGAATTATAGTAAATTATACTCATAATATAAGAAGCCCTTATATATTTTTTACTTGTAATAATTTTTTTGCCCGCTTTAGTTTTTGGCACAATTGATGTTGAGAAAGCTAAACAGGATGCTGATGCGTTTTCTAGTAAAGAAAATTACAATGAAAAAAAATTAATTATATGACCTTGAATAGAATATTTTTATCGGTAGTTGATTTGTGTATATTTTTAATGTAACTAGATACTGGATCCGTCGTTGAACGACGAGTTTTCAGTTTTGTTAAGTTTATAAAAACGTATACCATATTAATTACAAAGTTAAAGTTTGGCTGATTTTCAAAATTCTGGGTTAAAATCTATTAAAGCGGGTGGCATTGACAAATTTTATCTAAAATTTTAATAAGCAACCAATAACCCACTCATTAAATAATGTTATCCGAAACATAATGTAATTGGCTAGTAAATTTATTATTTCTTATCTTAGTTTTGGTTGCGCCTATTTCGAAAGACTTTCTCCAGATTTTTCCGGGCATTTCATAGAATCAGAAGCCGAATCTTATCCGGATTTGATTTTTACCCGGGTTCAATGGAAATGACTGGGAATTCATATATGTTTTGTTCAAAAAAAAAAAAAAAAATTTCTGGAACAAAAGTCAGGATACGCTATAACTTATTAATTTATCTACTATTATAACCTATTCATTGTTGAAATCACTAACCTATTAATTGTCAAATGAACTACCAACTATTACCATGGTTGCAAACGATGCATTCTTTTCAATCGTGGCTCACATGTAAAATTACCTGATGAGGAGCGCTTCTTAATCAAGAATTCAATATAAATATATAATTTCATAATTTTGCATGCCATATCTAAAATCATTATTCGTCGTAACCGTCAATAGGAAATTAATTAAATATAAATTTTGATCAAGGATATTATTGAAAAGATGAACTCACCGAAGTCGAGAACCCGCCCATTATTGAAATATTCACTACTAAATTGTGAATCTGCCCATTATTGAATTCATGAATCCACTCACTGTTAAAATTGTTAAAACATTGAACCCACACGCTGTCGAAATCACTATTTTTACTCCTATTAAATTGTAAATGCTACCAAAATATACAGAATATACACATATATATATTATATATATTTACCTATTTTCTAGACTAGACATTCTCCATTCTGATTGAATGCATTACCTTCAGCAAAATGAACTTCAGCATTGTTTACGGAACTTTCTTAGAACTTTGGTAAATTTTCAATTTTCGGTAAGATATTCAGTTTTTGGTAAAACTTTAGATTTTTGGTTTTTGTACTTGCAGGATGATCTGTAATCATAACAAGCCTAGCATTGTTCACTATATTTAGGTATGGAGATTTAATAAGGCCACGCAAAGTTGATTTTTCGTTTTGCATTACCCGCCGTCCCATTTTTTCAATTTTTTCAATTTTTTTTTTT